>JAQQSK010004842.1:9419-19494 GCA_028658325.1 Potorous gilbertii
TGATGAACAAGAAGACTTCAGGAAGGCCTGGAAAGAGTTATATGATCTGATGCTGAGCGAAAGGAGCAGAACCAGGAAAACTTTGTGCACAGCAACGACCACAGTGTGCGAGAGTTTTTTCTGGTAGACTTGGAACTTTGCAATAACAAAAGAACTTACTGAAAAAAAAATGTCCTTCTCTTGAATGAAGTTGTTGAGTGTTTCCGTGATTTGTTGTTTAACCCACTTCTTCTTCAGGATTAGATTATTTAACTTCCCATTAATTTTTGGTCTATCTTTCCATGGCTTCTTAATACATATAGTTTTTATTGCACTATGATCTGAGAAGGATGCATTGAGTACCTCTGCCTTTCTGCACTGGATTGTGAGGTTGTTATGTCTAGTACCTAGTCAAATTTTGTATATGTGCCATGTATCACTGAGAAAAATGTTTATTCCTTTCTATTCTCATTCAGTTTTCTCCAGAGATCTATCATATCTACATTATCCAGAATTTTATTCATCTACTTATCTTCTCTCTTGCTTATTTTAAGGTTACATTTATGCAGTACTGGGGGAAGGTTGAGGTTTCCCACCAGTATAGTTTTGCTGTCTATTTCTTCTTGTAACTTTCTTTACATCTCCTCTAAGAATTTAGGTTGTAAACCACTTGGAGGATTATGTTTAGTAGTGATATTACTTCGTTGTCTATTGTGCCTTTCAACAGGATAGTTTCCTTTTTTATGTCATTTGGTGAGATCTATTTCTGCTTTTGCTTGGTCTGAGAATAGCATTGCTACACTTGCTTTTCTAATATCAGCTGAAGCAGAACATATTCTAATCCACCCTCTTACGTTTACCATGTGTGTATCCCCCAATTTCATATGTGTTTTTTATAAACAACATATTGTTCAACTATGGTTTTTAATTCCTTGTGCTATCTGTCTCCTTTTATGGGAGAGTTCATCCCATTCACATACACAGTTTTGATTACTATCTGTGTCGTTCCTTCCATTCTCTTTCCCACTGTTTGTGATTTTAGGTCTCCCTTCTCCCTTCCTCTCCACAATAGAGTTTTAATTTTTGTCCACAACCTCTCACATATTCCATTTCTTCTTCAGCCTCCCTCACTTTTACACCCCTTTGCTTTTTGTATTGTATTATGTGGTTGCATCTTCCTCAGTGTCCTCAAGATTCCTTCTGTGGAAGGACGTTGCAAGGCCATTTCAACATTCTCCCCTCAGTTGATGATTATCACCTTATTTCTAATTTCTTCAATGATTGCAGTCCTCAGGGACACATCAGATATTTCACCTAGCCAAAGCCACTTAATTTTGAAGGACTATACAATAATGCCTCCATTTTTGATACCTATAATTCACAACCTGAGGAACCAAAAGTTTATATCAACCATGGGCAAGATGATCAGGAGGAATTTTTTCCCTATCTTTGAAAACAAAAAGAAAATCTGAAGAATATATATTTTTTCATGCCATATGTGCAAAGTGATTCATGAGATTGCCTACAATGAGGAGGAATGACACCAAAACAATGCCTTCCAGTAATAGAGATCCTTACATGAAATGAATCAACAATTTATTTAATCATGATATAGACCTAACTTACAAGTCGTTACTATGAAGAGTGGAATTATCACGACACCAACATATTGTCTTTGGACAACCGTGTCATCAGCAAAAATGGACGGAAGACTTATTGATACCTAGAAAAATAGTAGATAATGTTAACCATCAGAATGGTGACTTGTTTCTCCCCCAATATGAAGCTTGCCTTGCATAGTTTTTTTCCACTCATCTTCCTCCTGGTAATCTTCTTCCCCTTCTTTTTGTATTGAACTTGTATTTATCCTTCCAAATATGCATATAAACATCTATACACATATATGCATATATGTAAAATCTGTATATGCATATATATATACGTGTATGTGTTTGCATGTATTCTTTAATTCCATTGTTGGGACTATTGTTCTGAAGTTTGCTTATTTATGAAATGAAGGTGCTGGGTTTATGACCACTATAGTCTCTCCATCTCCATTTTGATTTTATTATTTTGCACAAAACTTTTCCTCATCCCCCAGGTTGTCATTAATCATCGTTACACCTAATTCAACAGATTGTTTGTCTCTGTTTTGTGCTTTTTACATTTTATTTTCTATTATAACTAAAACTATAAATGCCTTATCATTTCTGGTGGATTTTTGGTTCCCCTTCTAATGGTGTATAACTGTGTCACTTACTTAAGCAATGCTGCTCTTGAAGTGATACTATTTATTTCAATTGAAACAGTGTGATGTTACAATAATGCATAATACAGTGGTTGGTTTTGAACCAAGGAAAATATCTCGTGTGAAATTCTAGAATATAACCATTTCAGGGAATTATATATTTGTAGTAAGGAAGATCTAGATAACGTTTTAATAGCAAAGACTGCTCCTTTTTGCTTTTATATCCTTAACAAATTTTTTTTTTTGCACACAGAATGTGCTTCATAAATTATAGTACATTAAATTCATGTTCCTTGAGAACAGAAACCTTTTATTTAACGTCATATTTAGCTACCAAATAACATAGTAGCTATTTCTTAGGAGAACTTAATGAAAATTTGTGTAATTGAAGAGCTAGAGATAGAGAGAGAAGGGGGGAGATAGAGAGAGATAGAGAGAGAGAGAGAGAGAAAGAGAGAGAGAGAGAGAGAGAGAGAGAGAGAAATGTGAATATCAGAATAGAATGATGAATGATTGGGCAGAGTAAAATCATTAATTAAGTGCTCATTTTCCTTCCTTTTAATGTGCTTGAGATAGATGACAAAATAAAGACAGGAACTGCATTGAGGTCTCCCAAATGCCTCTCCAGATCACTTTTAAATGATGCACAAAATTGAGTGCTAAAGTGAAATAATCAGTAAAAGTTCAGAGTATGAGAATTTTCCAGCCAAAAACAAAATAGGAATTTGGCAGGAAATGTTTCTTTGACTAGGGTGATGTTCAAGCCTGGAGTGCGGTGCCATTTTGATTGGACACTGGGAAACCAGAAAAGGGCCATGGAGGTGACTGTACTGTTTCTAGGTTTGAAAGCAAGAACTCATTATTTAGCAAAATTTCTGAGAAAACTGGAAAGTATTTGGCCAGAAACTAGGCATAGAGCAAGATCTCAGAGTATATACCAGGAAAAAATGAGTATATGATTTATACATAAAGACTGATTAATAATCAATTTATGGGGCCATGGAACATTTTTCCTGTCAGTTCTCTGGGTAATGAAAGAATTTATGCTCAATGAGATAGAGTGCATTCTAGAATTTAAAATGAGTAATTGTAATTATGCTAAAATACAAAAAAATTTGCTCAATCAAAACTACTGTAGTAGTTTCAGGAAGAGCCAAGATGGCGGAGTATAAAGACGCACATACACTAGCTCTTACCCCACAGGTCATAAAATACCTGTAAAGAAGAACTCTCAAACTTTGTAGAGCAGCAGAAGGTGCAGAACAATGGAGTGGAGAAGATTTCTAGCTCAGAGTGACCTGAAGGACCAACGGGAAAGGTCTGTCCCACTAGATATGGAGCAAACCCCAGCCCAGCCTTGGCTACACAGCACCAAGAGGAGCAGATCCGTGTAGGCTTCAGGGACAGAATATCCAGGGGCAGCGCAGATCCCTCAAACTACAGGCGCCAAAAATCAGTGAGAGGGTCTTTTTGGCTGACCGAGAAAGGAGCAAGGAATTCTCATAACTCCTGCCTTCTCATGGCAGTAGTGGAGGCAGCAGCAGGACAGGGGCTCATAAAGCAGGTAGTAGACCACATCCATTGTTGAAGGTCTCCTCCATAAATTCTCTGAGGGAATTAAGCCTCGTGTGATGGTCCTGCCCCCACCTGAGAAGTTGATGTTAATCTCACACTGATTAGCAGCCCTGCCCCTGCTCAAAGGCCCTAAGGATTTAGAGAAGCTAATCTGAATCTCATTTCCCAGTGTTGGCTTGGCTGAACTGGAGGCGAGGTGGTTGTGAAGGAGAAACTTAGATGTCAAGTAACTGGCTGGGAAAATACCCCCAGAAGGGAAAAAAAATAAGACCATAGAAGATTACTTTCTTGGGGAACAGGTGTCTCCCCCCATCCGTTCAGATGAGGAAGAACAAGGCATGCTGTTAGAGGAAGTCAATGCTTCTGCCTCCAGGACCACCAAAGGGAACTTATATTGGGCTCAGGCAATAGAAGAACTTAAATACAAGCTATCAGCTTACTGAAGGAGAACAAAAAAAAAAAATGTTGAGGAAAATAACTGCTTTAAAAAGAGGCTAACTCAATTGGGGAAAAAGGTTCAAAAAGCCAATGAGGAGAAAGGCATTTTAAAAAGCAGATAGCCAAATGGAGGAGAAGGTTCAAAATCTCACTGAAGCAAATATTTTTCTGAAAGGGAGAATTAAGTTCAGGGAAATGAATGACAATGACTTAAACCTAGCAGGTAGTAAAGAAAGCTAAAAATTTGAAGAAAAAAAAAGAAGATAATGTGAAAATCTCATTGGAAAAACAACTGACCTGGAAAGTAGATCCAGGAGAAACAAATTAAAAATTATGGGACTGCCTGAAAATCAAGATCAAAAAAGGGCCTAGGCTTTATCTTCCATGAAATTATCAAGAAAAACTGTCCTGATATTCTAGAAAATAGATATTGAAACAATGCACTGATCACTTCCTGAAAGACACCCAAACAGAGAAACTCTTAGGAATATTGTAGCATAATTTCAGAGTTTCCAGATGAAGAAGAAAATACTACGAGCAGCTAGAAAGATGCATTTTGAGTACTGTGGAAATACAATCAGGATAACACACCATCTGGCAGCCTCAGCATCAAGGGATCGAAGGGCTTGGAATGGGATATTTCAAAGGCCAAAGGAACTTGGATTGAAACCAAGAATCGCCTACCCAGCAAATCTGAGTATGACACTTCAAGAGAATAAACGGTAACTCAGTGATATACAGGACTTTCCATCATTCATATTGAAGAAAAGACCAAATATGTATAGAAAATTTGACTTTCATAGACAGGAATAAAGAGAAGCATGAAAAGGTAAACAGGAAAGTAAAATCATGAAAGATTCCTAAAACTGAATTAGTTCCATTACTACATGGAAAAAAAAACATTTATAGCTCTTGAATCTTTTCTCAGTATTTGGGTAGTTGGAGAGATTGTACATACACACACACACGCACATACACACATATAGATAGAGAGTACAGGGTATGTTGAATCAGAAGAGATGATATCCACACACAAAAAAAATAAAATACATTAAAAATTAAGGAGTGAAGGATGAAAATATCGGAAAGAGAAAGGGAGAAATGGAATAGAGCCGGTTATAACTCACAAAAGAGATAAGAAAATTCTTGTTCAGTATAGTAGAAAAGAGAGAAGGGAAAAATGAAGCTAATCTCTCCACATGTGCCTGAAGGAGGAAGTAACGTGCTCAGTAAATTTGATATGAAATTTTTTATCACACCACAGGAAAGAAGTAGTAAACGTGACAAGTGGGGTGATGGGATTGTTAGAAGGGAGGGAAAATTGGAGAAGGGGGTCATTAGAAATAAACACTTTAGAAAAGAGACAAGGTCAAATGTGGGGGAAAAAGAAGGGTAGATAGAGTAGGACAGAGGGCAATATAATTGTGTTATACAACATGATTATTATGGAAGTCTTTTGCAAAACAACACATATTTAGTCTGTATTGAATGCTTTGCCTTCTAAGTGGGGCTAGGGAGAGAGAGGGGAGGGAGAGAAGTTAGAATTAAAAGCACTCACAAGGAATGTTGAGAATTTTTATTGCATATAATCGGGGAATAAGATATGCAGGGAAAGGGGTATAGAAATTTGTCATGCCCTACAAGAAAAGGGAGGAGATAGGGAGAAGGGAAAGGTGGGGTGTGATAGAAGGGAGGGTACATTGAGGGAAGGAGTAATCATAATGCCAGGTATTAGGAAGCAGGGGGAGGGGAGTGATGAGGAGAAAAATTGGACATGATATGAAGTGAGGTAAAGGCAATTAGAATTAAAACAGCTGACTGAATTAATTATTGAGAATAAATCAATGACATCTTTTGTAGGGGGAAAAGAATTTTAGTCTACATTTCATACAGCAAGGTAACTTCGGGTAAAATTTGGCAATGATGGGAAAGTTAAGATTTTAATGGTAAATTTGATTTTAAGATTGCCATTTAATCAGGAACAAGAACATGTATAGAAAGGCGTGTAAGCCACTTAAGACTTGCCTCAAAAGATGTTCATTAGGCAAAGTGAAATTATAATCATGTTTGAAACCTTGTTATTGGAACCTGCCATATTTAGATGATACGGGACTATTAAGTGACTGCTATTCTGAGTCTAACTCTGGATGTGGATTGCAAGAAGAGAGATCTCAGCCTCCAATCCATGATGGCAGTAAGCTGGTGAGATGCTAGTATGAACTGCAAAAGGTGATCTCATGGGAAAGATGGGAGAGTTGCTGCTCAGCCTGGGCTGAGGTAGGATTCTCCTGATTCAATTTCCCCACTGACACCTCGAAGACTTTAAGCCTGACTGAATGCAAATAGACAATCTTATCCTGCCTGGAATTGACATGAAGTTGGGGAGAGATTGTATCCCTGCAGCGTCCCTACTTTTGGCGCCAATTTCCTATAGTCAAAAAGTTTGTAAACTTAATATCAGATCGACTACATTGTAGATTATTGATAGGGGAACATCTGAGGTTACTTCTAAAGTTAAGCTATTAGCTATAGGACTTTAGACCAACAACAATAAGTTAAAGTTCTTTAATTCTTAGAATTACTGTGGAGACAATTAGGTCAAGAGCTTGTGAAGTTAGCAACATAAATATTATTTATGTCTCAGTTGGTTAATGCTAATGCTAAAAAAAATTCGTTTTTGGTCCATATTGAAAATGCTTCAAAAAGAAGTATCACCTGACCAAAACTTTGAATTCTCTTATCTCTTATAAACTGTTAAAAATGAAAAAAATAAAAGTAAAAAGAAATTACTGTAACCACGATTAGAAAGAAAACAGAGAACTGGGCACAAATTCACATCAACTTTCTTTGTTAAAGGTCTCATTTCTCAAAAATGTAGAAAAACGAGCATAATTTATGAGAATAGAAATTATTCCTCCATTGATAAATCGTCTCTATTGATTAGAGAATACAGCTCTGAGCTATCATCTCACACTTATCACAAGTACGTGTATGATAGAAAAGGATAAAAATAAGTGATTGAGTGGTTATGGAAAAATTGGCAAACTAAAGTGCTGTTGAGCATGATGGTGAACTAATCCTACCATACTGCAGAAAAATTTGATAGTATGGCCAAAGAGCTATAGAACTGTGCATAGTCTTCTACCCAAAAAGATGTTATCATTAGTGATGAGCAGGACAGCTTCAGAAAAACCCTGCGAAGGCTTGTATGAACTGCTGTAAAGTGAAGTGAACAGAAACTGGAGATAATTGTACACAGTAACGTCAAAATAGTAAGATAATCCATTGTGAATGACTTATTTCAATGACCAAACATAATGAGAATATGTGATATCTACCTACAGAACTAGAACTGATTGTATCCAAATGTAGATGAAATCCTAGTCTTTTTTTACGGCCTTTATTTCTCTTATTTTGTTTCATTTTTGTGCGGGTATTTGTCTCCATTTTCTTTCATAACATGACTTATATGGGAATACATTTTGCAATATTGCACATGTATAATCCATATCAAAATGTTTGCCCTTCAAGGAGTAACTGGGGAGGGATGGAGAAAGTGACAACATTTGGAAAGAAAATTTTTTTTAAAAATGCTAAACATTATTATTACAATTATTTTGAAAGAAAGGTTGTGGCTCAGTTTTGTATGATGGGATGATTCTCAAATGCACAATGGGGTATGAAATATCAAAAGAAGCTTTAAACTTATTAAATGGGGCAGGAAGGAGAAAATTGAAACGAGAGGTAGATTGGAGTGGAGGGCAGGTAATGTTGGAGCCTTATTCCCTTCTGCATTGAAGAGGAAACAGAGGGTCCATCTGAAGAGCTTTGGAAGTCTTCTGCACTTATACAGAGGTAAGAAAATCTGGGGATAAGATGAGATAGGGACTTCTTAAAGGATGTAGAGAATAAAATTAAAAGGATAGGGAGATACCTTAATAGATGGAATTTTAAAGGGGTGAGTAAACTGAGGACTGAAGGGGTCGGGGGAAAATGCAAGGTGACAGCAATATGGTAAAAAGAGAGGCTGAGAAGGAAAATATTGAATGAAAATAAGATGGAGAGAAATTCACAAAGAGTAATTCAAATTTTGTCAAATCGATAAGACTAAAAATATTTTACCAATTGATAAATGGCCAAAGGATGAAAAAGAACGAGTGGTTCAAGAAAAAAATTAAAACAGTTCAAAATTATCCAAAATCATCTGACCTATTACTGATGAGAACAAAAAAGCAGATGAAAAGAAACTTGAGATTGCAGTCACACCTAGCATACTGGCTAAAATGATAGGGGGGAATCAACTGAGAGGATCATGTTGAAATGGCCTTGTGACGTCTTTCCACAGAAGGAAACTTGAGGACACTGGAGAAGATGGGACCATATAATACAATTAAAAAGGCAAAGCAGAATAACAAAAGCAGATTTAAACACATCAAAGCCTGAGACTTTCAAGACATGAGGGATGTTACATACGAATGGGTGGATCAAGTTGAATGCAGAAAAGGGCAGGCAGGACATGTTCCCTCTGTGTACAGCGGCGCATCATGGAAACATCTATATAGTATTGGAATTAACTGTTCTTTAAATGTTTGATGGAATTCACTTGGAAATTCCTCGGGCCCTGGAGATTTTTTTCTAGGGAGTTCATTCATGTATTCTTCAATTTCCTTTTTGGAGATGGAGTTATTTAAGTACTCAACTTCTTCTTTTGTGAATCTGGTCAATTTATATACTTTTTTAAAATAATCGTTGATCTCATTTAGAACACTCTTGATAACAAGCACTTGTAGTTTTGGTGTACGTTTTCATCCCATGTGACATTTCCTCTAAGAGTCTCTTCTATTGCATGGTATTATTTTGGGTATGATTTCTCACCATTTTAAGCAACCTCATGTATCACCTTGCACATATGACAGCTCAAATACATATTCTTCAGATCTCTTTTTTTTCAAAGATGAGGGAAAATCCTCCTGATCATCTTGCCCATGGCTGGTGTCTTGCACATCATGTTCCCATGATGTGCAGCTGTACACAGAGGGAAAATGATTTTCAAAATTCTTTTTGAGCTTTTCCATGACCTGAGACAATGGAATGTTGAGTTTGGATGTTTGGGATACAGAAGCCTTGACTTTTATGTCTCTTCCTAATGATAAGCATTGTTCTTCCTCGCCTGAAAGGATAGGAAAAGATATCTGTTCAGCAAGAAAGCAATTTTGTATAGTCCTAGTTTTTTATCTTTGTGGGGGGCATTTTCCCAACCAGTTACTTGACTTTTGTATCCTTTGTCAAGAGTATTGCATACTCTGAGGATCTGTGAAATCCCAGTTCCTCCAAGGTAGTGGAGCAAGGCATAGTGTATTAATCAGATTTAAGGAGAAGAATTTTTTTTTTACTAAACAAGAAAAAGAAACTATTGTGAAATTCAAGGTGGATAATTTTGCTTATATTAAACTGAAAAGTTTTCCGCAACCAAACCCAATGCAGCCAAGATTAGGAGGAAAGTACAAAACTAGGAAAAATTGTTTGCAACTAGTGTCTGAGATAAAAGCCTGACTTCTAAAATACAGAGAGAACTGAGTAAATGAACAAGAATACACATCGTTCCCAAACTCATAAATGACCAAAGGAAATGAACAGGCAGTTTTCAGAGGAAGAAATTAAAGATATGCATAGTCATATTAAAGAATGTTCTAAATCTCTATTGATTAGAGAGATGCAGATCAAAGCAGCTCTGAGATATCACATCACCCCTACCAGATTGGTTAAGACAAAACAGGAGGATGATAAATGTTGGAGATGTGGGAGAGTTGGAACATTAATTCATTGTTGGTGGAA
>JAQQSK010004843.1:0-22818 GCA_028658325.1 Potorous gilbertii
ATATACACACAAACAAATATACATAAGTGTATATATGTAGGTGTGTGTGTGTATATATATATATATATATATACACACACACACACATACATATATTCATATATGTGTGTAGGGACAAATAAGGAATCTAAGACAAACAGTTGGCATTCTTGAATCTAACTCTATATTTGACACTTAATATTCATAAAAAGAATTTATGAACTCATCCTTTTCCTGGTGGGAAGTAGTATTAAATTCAGTATTTTGAAATATATAAAAGAACTTTTTTATTCAGAATACTGATTAAGAAACTTTAAATAATAACGTAACACCCTCAAGACAGGATGTTTACTTTTGTTGAATGACTTATTTTTAATATCATAAACTGTTCAGGACAAAGATTATCTCTATTGCATGTAATTACAAGAACACTTGAACATTTCATGTAAGATAAATAATAGGACCATTGTTTGCATAAGGTTTTCATTTCATATATAATTATTCACATTTAAGTTGTATTAATAATTGAAAAGCTTTATCATTTTCTGAATAAAAGCTGTTACTCCAGACTAAGAAAAATATTTTGACATTCTGAATTGCGTTTTGACTGACACCTATTACCATAATACGTGTTGGGAGGAAAACCTAGGAAAACGGTCATTAGAAAGATGCTAACATGAAATATATTGTTTGTTCTATTTTCAAATAGTTTAGCTAATATGGGAAACAGCAAACTCACATACAAAATTCAGTTAAAATCAACCGGTAGATGAACCAACAGGGGAAACATTTAAATGAGGGAAATAATGTGTTTTAGGTTCTTGGTCCATTTTCTCTTGAAACATTGTTTATTTGTCTTTAAGTGTGTTTCTTTAGAAGTTTTTTTTTCAAAATATAATATAGGCAGAATAAGATAAATATCACATGACTTCATTGACACATTAAATGAAAAGACGTATTAAAAGATACTGAAGCAAAATGAATATTACCTCCTTTGTCCACACTATGAATGTGGAAGTGTTATATTTTCTATTTCTTCAACTATTATTCTTTTGCATTTTCCTATGCGAATGTTTGTTTGTTATTGTCATCATGACCTCTAATCATAAGCAGTTATTTTTCTTATCACTCTATTCTAGCTTGCTATACTACTTCTGATTAATGTCACTGACAATTCCCCTGAGCAGCAATGTCCTTCCATAGTGCTCTTGTTTGAACTTTGTTGGCAATTTCTGGCACTATCTCCATACCTTTTCCTGCTACCTACTTTTCTCAATTTTTAATTTATTTTCCATTTTCACATCACTACGGGTTTTTTTACATGAAAAACTCTGGCCTTCTTTAAACACATCAAGCTAATCAGGGCATGAGAATTATCTATTCGTATACAAGAATAATAATAATTGTTAAGGAAAGTTTTTGAGTTTACCTCAAACATTTTTATCATTGGCCATTTTTTTCTACTTATTACTTCTGTCTCTACAGACTCTTACACCACTTCATTCACAATCTGCTCATTTTGGACATGCAGTCACATTGTTAATCCCTACTGCAAATGGATGAGTTGCCATTTAAAATCAATATTTTATGAAGTTCTCAGGCCATCCATATTCACTTCTGTCCTGCTTTTTCCTATCTCCCCATATTGTTTCCATTAGATTTTCCAAAATTAAAACTTCTATTGCTTTTATGTGTAATCCCATTTTCATAAAAATGTAAGTTTCTTGAGGGTATGACTCCTTTTTTGCCTTATTTGGATTTCAAAAACTTATTATATAGCATCTGGTACAAATTAATTGCTTCATAAATGCTGCATTTATTCATTGTAAAAAAGGAAGTATGATTTTAGCAAAGAAAATACTTCTTTTCTTGTTGTTGTTCTTTAATTTTTTTTAAATTTTACATCAACTTTTGTAGTGTGTCCATTCATTTGAGGACTCTCTAAGTGCAGGCTCTAGATAGTGGAAGATTTTCTTATCACTGTTCAACATAATTTGAGGTGTCTTAATTGACAAATATGCAAACTAGAAACAGAGAAGAATCACATCTTCAGAATATAAAGCATCAAATGTGAAGCTATATAAGCAGAGGAGTTTCACTAGATAGTAGAACAGACAGAGAATAATAAGTATAAAACAACCGAACCGGTAGAAAAGTTCATATTATCAAAGACACATTATACTTAATGGTGGAAGTATTTAAGGATGCGTTGACATTAATTAAATAGGACCATAATATGTATAAGCAGAACAAATTTGGTATAACCTTAAATGGATCATCTAATTAAGGGGGGAGAGCAGGAAAGCCCTTGTAAAACGTGGTATTTTACCTCATTAATGAAAGAAGTCTTTCAGTGGAGATGAAGCATTCCAGGAATGGCAAACAGTCAATGAAAATACTAAAATTTGGCATTTGGGATGTTCTATTTAAGGAATACCAAGGAAGTTAGTGTCACTGGATTGCAGTCTTCATGCATATAGTTAAGTTGTAAGAAGACTGGAAATGGGAGAGAACCAGGTTATAGAGTTTTAAAAGTCAAACAGGGTATGATATATTTGATTCTAGAGATAATAAGGAGCTACAAGAGTCTTTTAAATTGGAAATGACAGGACTAAACTTCTGTTTTAGTAAAATCAAGTTAACAGCTGAGTGAGAAATGAATTTGAATGTAGAGGGGCTCGAGGTAGAGAGGAGAATCAGTAGACTTTTGCAATTGTCCAAGAAGTGATGAGAGACTGCACTAGGATGTTTGCTATAAAGAAGATAAAACAGATGTTATGAAGGTAGAGTTGACTGGACGTAATAAAAGTTAGGAGATAGTGGGTTAGAGAGTAAGAAGTAAAGGATGGTACGTAGATAATGGTGAAACCTTCATCGGGGACAGGGAAGTTTAGGAAAAGAGGAAGTTTGGAAAAGGAGAGAAAATCAATTCAGGTTTAGACATGTGATGGCATGTGTAACTCTTGAGAACTACATCATTATTATGACATTTAGAAGGGTATACATAGATAGAGGACATGGGTATAAGTTGATTTTGACGTGATGATAAAAATCTAGTTAGGAAGTGGAAAGGGATTGTACTGGAAGAATAGAAAAGAAGGAGGCAGATAAGGGTAAATTATATCACATGGAAAGGCACAAAGATATTTTACAGTGAAGGGAAAGAAAGGAGAGAGAATATTGTTGGAACTTCATTCTCATCAGGTTTGGCTCAAAGAGGTAATAAGGTAATCAGCTAAATATGGGAATCTAATATCCCATATAGGTTTAGTTTGGTTTGGTTGATTATTGTCCATCTTCAAAGAAGACCGAAATGAAATGACATTACCATATAGGAAGTTGGAAGGGAAAGAGGAAAGACTAAGGAAGGGAGTGAATAAAAGGGAGGAAAGGGAGTAGCAAGAAAAAAGGGGAAGAAATGGAAAAATACTCATAAAGGGAGGAGAGACTGAAGGATGTGATAGTCAGAAGCAAAACTCTAGTGAGGAAAGAAAGGAGAAAGAAAATAGAAAAGCATAAACAGGGGAATGAGGGGGGAACAGGATGGAGAGAAAGACACAGATAGTAATCATAACTGTGTAAGTGAACGAGATGAGCTCTCCCACTAAAAGGATCTTACTAGCAAAGTGGATTTAAAACAATAATCCTACAATACGTTGTTTACAAGACATATTTGAAACAGAGGGATACCCATGGAGTAAAGGTAAAAGGCTGGAGCAAAATAAAGTAAACTTCAGGTGAAGTCAATAAAAGCAGAGACAGTAATTCTGATCTCGGGTAAAGCAAAAGCAAAAAAAAATAGATTTAGTTAACACAGATGAGGAAGAAAATTAAAATCCTACTAAAAAGCACCATAGACAATGAAGTATTATCATTACTCTCTCTGTTTCTCTGTCTCTTTATTTATCTATATTTCTATACATATATGTAGATATGTAGATAAATATAAATACAAGTAATGTTATATGTGTATATATTTGCGTGCCAGTGTATTTACAGATATGTTTTTGTATACATAGATATACATAC
This sequence comes from Potorous gilbertii, assembly GCA_028658325.1. NCBI lineage: Eukaryota > Metazoa > Chordata > Mammalia > Diprotodontia > Potoroidae > Potorous > Potorous gilbertii. The sequence continues at coordinate 4,009 of JAQQSK010004843.1, forward strand.
ATACACATATACATATATGTTAGTTAAAGAACTTGGAGGAAGAAAGAGACAACAAAACTATAATAATGGAGGACTTCAAACTCTCCCTCTCAAAGCTAATTAAATTTAACCACAAAATAAAACAAAGAAATAAAGGAAACAAGCTGAATTTTATATATTGGATATGGTTGACCTCTGGAGAAAACTGAATAGGGACAGAAAGGAATATACCTTTTTTTCATAACTACATGGCATCTACACAAAAATTGGCCATGTCAGACATAGAAAAATCATAATCCAATTCAGAATAGGCAGAAATAATGAATGCATCCTTTTCAGGTCATGATGACTATAAATTGCATTTAATAAAGAGCAATGAAGAGACAGATTAAAAATAATTAGAAATTAAATAACCTGCTAAGATGTTGGAGTGAACGCAGGGCATTCCTTGAGATCTCCCTCAAATCCCCACAAATAACTGTCAAAATTACTCAAAAGAAATTCTAGAGGAGCAGAACCCATGAAATGGAAGAGTGAAACAAAGCTCTAGCTCAATACAGCCAGAAATGTTGAGAGGAAGGATCTGTTGCACTTGGCTAGGATAGGAACACAGTCCAGTGTGGGCCATACCACCATAGACTGGGTCAAAGCCACAATCAGACTAGGCATAAGGGGACTGAATCATGGCCTGCTGTGGGAGTTTCCTGACTTCTGAATCCAGGAATTCCAGAGAAAACTTAGAAAGACAGTAAGAAACATCTGTGGGACTTGGAAGACAGAAGAACATGGTCTGGTACCAACCCTAGCCCCAACGTGATGGTAGTGGAAGTGGCTGTTTCCAGAGTTTTTGGTCCAAAGATTGTGGGGTAATTGAGCAGAGGGGAAATGCAGGGAACTCTTTACTGGCTATGAGGCAGAATTCTCTTGCTTTGCCCTTACTTGGATCTGGGTCATAGTCCTAGGTGATGCTACTGGGATAAGGAGAAGTACTGGCATGGCAGAGCTTGTGGTGGTAGTACAGAGGGAGCCCTTCTCACATTTCCAAGACAGAAAGGAATGCTGTTGGTCACTCACAGACTATAGTACAGAAAAGGAAAGGAGTAAGCACCTCTACTTTTATCATACAATTTTGGGAGAACTAAAAATTTAGAGGTCCCAAGAAATATCTCTGAAAACAGCTAGAGCAAAACCCTGAAACTTGGGACAGCACACTCTTGCCTATGCAAACAGAGTTCTACCTTAACAAAGGACTAAAAAGTCAAATAATTGGTTGAGAACCTGAGAAAATACCAGAAAAAGAAATCATACTATAGAAACTTGTTTTGGTGACAAGGAATGTCAAAATATACAACCAGAAGAAGGAAATAAAGTCAAATTTCTGGCATCCAAAGCATGAAGAAAAATTATTAATTTTTGTCTAGCCATAGAAGAACTTAAAAAGGATTTTGAAAATCAGGTAAGAAAATTAGATGGAAAACCTGGAAAAGAAATGAGAGTGATGCCATGTAATCATGAAAAATGAGTCCCCAAATTGTTAAGTATATCCAAAACTATTGCTGTAGAAAACAAGAGCTTTAAAATTTCACCCAAATAGTGAAAGGGATTAAAAAAACCTATCAGGAGAAGAATGCTTTAAAAAGTAGAATTAGACAAATGGAAAAGAAGGTGCAAAAGATCACTGAAGAAAACAATTCCTTAAAAATTAGAATAGAGCAAATGGAAACTAATGACTTTATGAGAAATGAAGAAATTATAAAACAAAACCAAAAGCATGAAAAAATAGAAGACAATGTGAACCATCTCACTGTAAAAGCAACAAATCTCGATAACAGAAATGGGAGAGAGATTATAAAAATTATTGGGTTACCTGAAAGCCATAACCAAAAAAAGAACCTAGTGGTAATCTTTCAAGAAATTATCAAGGAAATTTGTCCTGACATTCTAGAACGAAATGGTATAATAGAAATTGAAAAAATCCACTGACTACTTCATGAAAGAAATTCCCAAAGGTAAACTAGGAACATTATAGCCAAATTACAATGCTCCCAGATCAAAAAGAGAATATTGCTAGCAGACAAAAAGAAACATTTCAACTATTGTGGAAATACAATCAGTATAACACACAATATATCAGCTTCTGCATTAAGGGATCAGAAGGCTTGAAATATAATACTCTCAAAGTGGAAGCAGTTAGTCCTAAAACAAAGGATAGCCTGCACAGCAATACTGAGCATAATATCTCATGGGAAAAGTTGATATTCAATGAAATAGCACACTTTCAAACATTCTTAATGAAAAAAAAACGGACCTGAATAGAAAATTTGAATTTCAAATATAAGATTCAAGAGAAGCATGAAAAGATAAACAAGAAAGAAAAATCATAAGGGAATTGTTAATAATTGAACTCTTTACATTCCTACATGGAAAGATGACATTTGTAGTGTCATGAGACCTTTCTCAGTATTATGGTGTTCAGAAGGAATAATAGAGGGCACACTCTGAGTTGAATATGAAGGGGTGAAATATATAAACAAAATTATAAAATTAGGTGGTATGAGAAGAATGTTGTTGGAGAAGGAGAAGGGGAGAGGTAGAATGAAATAAATTTTCTCACATAAAAGTGGCAAGAAAATTCTTTTATAGAGAGAGGAAAAGGGGGAAGGTGAGAGGAAATGAATGAGCCTTACTCCCATCAGATATGACAGAGGAGGGAAAAACATACACACACAATAGGTTATGGGAATCTATCTCTTCCTTCAGGAAGTTAGTGGGGGAAGGGAATAAGAGAAGGGAGGAGTGATTGAAAACAGAGCAAATGGAAGGAGGGGTTATGAAAAGCATACAGTCAAGATAGGACAGGGTCAAAGCAGGGAAGGGAATAAATGGGGGATAGGAAAGGGTGGACGGAAATATAGTCTTTCACAACATGACTTATGAAAATGTTTTGCATGACTATACCCGTACAATGAATATAAAAGTGTTTGACTTCTCTTTGAGGATGGTAGGCCAGAGAGGAAGAGAGAGGATGTGGAACTCTTAGTTTCAAAAACAAATGCTAAAGGTTTTTTTACATGCAACTGGGAAATAAGATTTACCACCAGTTGAATAAAGGAATCTATCTTGAACTATAGGAAAGTGGAAGGGAAACATTAAAAGAGAGGTTAATGGTAATAGAATAGGGGAAGACTGGGGGATGGAGTAATCAGAAGGCATGCTGTCTGGGGAAGAAAGAAGTGGAGAGATGAGAAGAAAATTTGGCAATCCAAATCTTGTAGAAATGAATGTTGAAAACTAAAATAAATTAACCTTTAAAAAGAAACTAAATAATATTCTAAAGAATTAGTGAACCAAAGAACAAATCATGAAAATAATCAATAATGTCACCTAAGAAATGACAATAATGAGACAAAATGCCAAAATTTATTGGATGAAGTGAAAGTGGTTATTAAACAAATTTTATTATCTATTTGCTTACATGATTGAAGTGGAAAAAGAGATGAATGAATTGGGTATATAACTAAATAAAAACTTTGAAAAAAGGAAAAATTAAAAATTTCCAATTAAATAGAAAAGTCAAAATTCTGAATACCAAAGGAAATATCAATAAAGTTGAAATTAAGAAATGTACTGAATAAATGAAACTAACTACTGGATTTTTATGAAAAAAATAAACCATTAGTTAATTTGATATGTAAAAAAAGGAATGAAAACCAAATTACTGGCATAAAAAATGAAAAGGGTGAATACATCACCAATAAAGAGGAAATCAAAACAATAATTAGGAGCTATTTTGCCCAATGATATACCAATAAATTTTACAATCTTATTGAAATGGATGAATATTAACAAAAACCTAAATTACCCAAATTAATAGAAGAGAAAATAAAATACTTAGCCCCATACGAAGAAATAGAACAAATCATCAATGAAATCCCTATGGAAAAAAAAATCTCCGCGGTCAGATGGATTTACAGGTGAAATCTCTCAAATATTTAAAGCATATTTAATTCAAATGTTATATGAAGCATTTAGGAAAGTAGGCAAGGAAATTGCCCTACCAAATTCTTTATATGAAACAAATATGGTGCTGATACCTAAACCAGAAAGACCCAAAAGAGAAAGAAAATTATAGTCAAATTTCCTTAATGAATATAGATGAAAAATAGAAAAGATATTATAGTATCTTATCATGTGCATGATACACTATTACCAGGTAGAACATACATATCCTATACTATCTAAATCTATATGTCTATATATTTATATAGAATGATATAGACAGATTTATTCATATCATCTATACATACATACATTCATTTATTCACACATACATACATATATACGTATATATCCACATAATACATACATATATACATATATACACATACATAACACATGTGTATATATGCATGTGTGTGTATGTGTGTGTTTCCTGGTATATATATACCAGGATGGTAGGAGTGTTTCAATATTATGAAATCTTTCATTATATTTGACAATATTAACAACCAAAATAACAGAAACTATATGAATATCTCAATAGATGCTGAAAAAACTTTTAGCAAAATAGGTCATCCATTCGTGGTAATAAAAAAAAATAGAAAGAAACACTAGAGAGGATAAGAACAAAAGTATTCTTCCTGAAAATGATAGATAGCATCTATATAAAGGATTACCAAGTATTAATTGTAACAGGTGTTATCTAGAAACATTTATAATAAGACCAAGGGGAAAGAGGAACGTCCATTCTCATCGATGTTATTCAGTAATGTACTAGAAATGTTAGCTTAAGCAAAAAAGGTGAAAAGAAATAGAAAGAACTGGAATAAGCAAAAACAAAGTTATCACTTTTCAGATGATGTAATGGTACACTTAAAGAATCCAAGAGAATCAAATAAAAGTTATTTGAAACAATAAACAAATTTAGCATTGTTTCATGATACAAAATAATCCCGTAGTAATCATTTGTATTTCTATATAAACAAATATTAACAAATAAACTAATTATTAACAAATCCAAATGGCAAGAGATGGAAAGAGAAATTCCATTTAAATCTATGTATACATAATAAAATATTTGTGAGTTTACCTGCCAAAACAGACCCAGGAACTATATGAATATATTCCCAAAACACTTTTCAAAGAAATAGATCTAAATAATGAGGAAAACATCAGTTGTTCATGGATAAGCTGAGCTAACACAAAAAAAAGACAATTCTACATAAATTAATTTACTTTTTTCATTACCATACCAGACTACCAAAAATTATTTCATGAAGTTAAATAATACAATAACAAAATTTATCTGAAGTAATAAAATATCCAAAATACCTGGGAATTAATTATAAGAAATGCAAATGAAGGTGGCCTGGGATTACAAGATGTGAAATTGTTTTATAAAGCAGCAATCACCAAAACTACTTGGTACTCTCTAGGAAACAGAGTGATGGGTTAATACAATAGATTAGGCACAAAAGACACAGTAGTCAATGACTTTAGTGATCTACTATTTGATAAATTGATACACTTTGGCTTCTGGGATGAGAACTTATTATTTAACAAAAACTTCTAGGAATATTCTACCTGGGCCATGGCCAAGGTCTTCTTCAAAATCTTTCCAGGCATCTGCCATTCTCAGCCTGCAGCACATGCCAATTGACTTCATGATAACTTAGATAACTGTTCCTGTGATCAGAGCTTCAAACAACAGTAAATTGCAGCACTTGTGTTAAACAGCAAATAATGTTGACTGGTATCCTTCAGATTGGGTTATCTCAAATTTGGTTGAACTATTAATTATCATATCAAGTTACATATTTTTTTGTCTTCATAAAATACTTTGTTATACTCTCTAAACACACTTAAGTCATCAGAAACTGAAAACACGTTATTCGGAACAAGTATCTAGGGACAAGAGGGCTTTGAATAACCCCCATTTGTTCCCAAACATTATTATTTGTTTTCCACATTTTTCAGATAAACCTATATTTATCTTTCCAAATCGATCAATTCTGTTCTTCAGATTATGCCACTTTCCTTAACATTTTAACCATATGACAAGATACCTCCTAAGTTTTTACTTTTTACTATCATAACTGAATTCCCATTCTGGCTTTAAGAAAGAAAGGAGGTTAATGGCTAAATTTACAGGTTGATGGGTTTATGTCTTTGTTTTGTAAGTATCTTATTATTCCCTAATTATACTCACTCTTGAAAAACAAGATACTTCAGGAATTAAGTTCTTCACAAATGATAAATTTGAACAAAATTTTTAACTCTTGATTAGGCCATAGAATGACAACAAATTCACATCCAAGAAAGAGCCAAGATGGCGGAGTAGAAAGACTAACATACTATAGCTCTAACCCCACAGCCCATAAAATACCTGTAAAGAAAAACTCTCAACAATTCCAGAGTAGCAGATGCCACAGAACAACGGAGTGGAGATGTCCAGCCTAGGTTGATCTGGAAGGCTGGTCGGAAAGGTCTGTCACCCCCACACAGAGTGGCATCTAGCCCAGTCTGGGTTGCATGACACTGGGAGGAGCAGGGTCAAAGCAGGCATTGGGGCAGAATCCCCACCAGTGGCAGGGGGTAAGCAGATCCCTCAACCAACAGGCACCAAAGACACTTCAAAGTCAGTGAGAGATTATTTTCACTTCCATGACGAGGGAGCAAGTTCCTCCCCTACTCCTGGCTCCAGGCAGTGGTGGCAGCAGCAGGTGGCAAGTGGCAGTGACCCCAGCAGGCAGTAGCCACCATCCATTCTTGCAGGCTCAGGTTAAACCCCTGGAGGAATTGAACATCTAATCTTAATGTCACCTACTAACCAGGCCAGGGAGTAAACACTTCTCCCTTGATTCTCCCTCCTCCTTTGGAGGAACTGGGATCAGTAAGTTTCCCAGAGTATACCCTATTCTTGATGCAGAATCCAAAAATCAGGTAAATTGTTGGGGAAATGCCCCCAAAAAGGGAAAAAAATAAGAGTATAGAAAGTTAATTTTTTGGTGAACCAGTATTCTTTTCCATTTTTTAGGTGAGGAAGAACGATGTTTACCATGAGGAACAGATATAAAAGTCAAGGTTTCTCTATCCAAAACCTCCAAAATAAATACGCCATGACCCAGGCCATGGAAGAGCTCAAAAAGGACTTTGAAAAACATGTAAGAGAGGTAGAGGAAAAATTGGGAAGAGAAAAGAGAGCAGTGTAAGAAAATAATAATAAACGTGTCAACAGCTTGCTAAAGCAGACCCCAAAAATACTGAAGAAAATACCACCTTTACAAATAAGCTAACTCAACTGGTAAAAGAGGTCCAAAAAGCCAATGAGGAAAATAATGCTTTTAAGAAACAGAATTAGTCAAATGGAAAAGGAGTTTCGAAAGCTCACTGAACAAAATAGTTCTTTAGTAATTAAAATGGAACAAACAAAAACTAACGACTTTATAAGAAACCAAAAAATTACAAAACAAAGATAAGACTGGAAAGAAGAAAGGTGATGTGAATTATCTCATTAAAAAGAAAAGTCTTGGAAAATAGACCCTGGAGAGACAAATAAAAAATCTGGGACTACCTGAAAGTCATGATCAAATAAAGAGTCTAAATACCAGCTTTCAGGAAATTATCAAGAAAACTGCCCTGTTATTCTAGAATCAGAGGACAAAATATATATTGAAAGCATCCACTGATCACGCCCTGAAAGAGATACAAAAAGAGAAACTCCTAGGAATATTGTAACTTAATTCCAGAATTCCCAGGTAAAGGAGAAAATATTACAAGTAGCTAGAAAGAAACAATTCAAGTATTGTGGAAATACAATCAGGATAATAAAAGATCTAGCAGCTTCTACATTAAGTGATCAAAGGGTATGGAATATGATATTCCAGAAGTCAATGAAACTAGAATTAAAACCAAGAAACACCTACCTAGCAAAACTGAATATAATACTTAAGGGGGAAAAGATCATTCAGTGAAATAGAGGGCTTTCAACCAATTTTGATGCAAAGATCAGAGCTGAAAAGAAAATTTGAATTTCAAACACAAGAGTCAAGAGAAGAATGAAAAGGTGAACAGGAAAGAGAAATCACAAGGGATTTACTAAAGTTGAATTGTTTACATTCCTACATGGAAAGATACTACTTGCAACTCTTCAAATTATTCTCAGTATCTGGGTACTTGGAGGGATTATACACACACACACACATACTTATGTGTGTGTATATAAATACATACATACATACATACATATATATATGTATATATATACATATATATATATGTATATATATACATATATATATGGAGGGAGAGAGAGAGAGGGAGGGAGGGAGGAAGGGAGGAAGAGAGAAACAGAGACAGAGAGAGAGCACAGAGTGAGTCGACTAGGAAGGGACCATATCAAAAGAAATAAAATTAATGGGTGCTAGAGGAATATATTAGGACGAGAAAGGGAGAAATGGAATGGGGCAAATTACCTCTCATAGTAGAGGCAAGAAAAAGGTTTGCCAATGGAGGGGAAAAGAGGAGAGGTGAGCAGAAAAAAGTGAAGTTTACTCTCATCACATTTGACTAAAAGAAGGAATAGCAAGCCCACTCAATTTGATTTGAAAATCTATCTTACACTACAGGAAAGTTGGGGAAAAGGGGATAAACTCGTTGGGAGCATGTGATGGAAGGGAAGGCAAATGGAAGGAGGGAGCAATTAGAAGTAAACACTTTTGGGAAGGGAAAAGGTGAAAAGAGAGAAGAGAAGAAATGGGGGCAGGATATGATGGAGGGAACTATAATCTTACAGCACACGAGTATTATGGAAGGCATTTGTGCAACTACACAAATGTAGCCTGTATTGAATTGCTTGCCATCTGAGTGGTGATGGGAGGGGAGGGAGGAAGGAGGAGAAGTTGGAACACAATGTTTTAGGAGAAAATATTGAGAAGTGGATTTGTGTACAACTGGGAAATAAGAAACATAGGTAATGGGGTACAGAAATATATCTTGCTTTATAGAACAAGAGAGAAAATAAGGATAAGGGAAGGAAGGGGTATTAGTAATGAGGGCACATTGGTGGAAGGGGCAATCAGAATGCAAAGCATTTTGGGGTGGGAGGAAGGGAGATATGGAGAGAAAATTTGCAACTCAAAATTTTATGGAAATGAATGTTGAAACTTAAAATAAATAAATAAGTTAAAAAACTTCAGAACAAAACATCAACATTTCTTCTGTTTTATAGCTTAGTTTAACAGTAAATTATTTTGAAAATTTAGTAGGCCTTCTAAAAATCACACAATGTCATTTAAAATATTTCCTCTAAAATTATTTCCCCTTCTTTAAAAACAGTTTAAAATTTATTCTGATATACACTATACTTTTATGACAAAAATTATTTTAAATATTTTAAAATTAAAGACATCTCTTGCTTCTTAAAGCAAAAGTAAGCCTTTAAAAGTGGAATTCATTGAAACTATGTTGTTGTAAAGTAACTTAGATTCAGAAAGCATTATAAGAAAACTAATTTCTTAGTTATTATAGAATTCCTAAATATCACAAAGTTTTTTATTCAAAAAGGTGTTTGTAATGGCATAAAGATTTAATTTTTCTAAGTCAAGGATGACATAACATTTAATTTAGCCTCATAAAAATGACAATTTTGCCTCAAACGTATCATTAGTATATAAGTACATTCTCTTATTTCACAGATAGTCCTTAAACCTTCAAATAAACATCCCTAAATATATCGTTTAGTTGAAACACTTGAAAATCACAATCTTATTTTGTGAGAATTCTAATTTGCTCAATAGAAATCCTACAGCAGAATCTTTTGCGAAGAGTTTTATAAGAATTTTAGGTCAATGTCTTTCTAAATCACCTTGCATAACACGGGGAAATTATAATTTTAAACCACCATATACTTTCATAACATCCAAGATTTCAAATGGAAAAATCTGCTATCATAGTAAATATCAAATTATCAAATTTCACCAAATTGTTTTAAAAGTCCAATTCATATGTAACAAGATCCAAGTTAAAAGTTCTTTGACAATATTTCTACCTTACAGTGATCTTTTAAATTTCACAATCTAACAGAAACACAGAAATGCAATATTAGAAATGCAGTTTTAACACAAACAATAGATTTCACATGACATCAATTTCATTTCCAGATTTTCAAATATAGAAATAATGCATCTTATTATTTTGGGCAATTAAAACCACTTCAAAGTTAACAATTACATTGGAGAGAGATAATAAATGTATTTTATGTTACATATGCTGGTAACTGTGTTAAGCATTTTGCAATCATTTTATCCCTTTGATCCCATGAAGAAATCAGTATTATTTTTAATTTTACACATCAAGAAACATGTCAAACAGAGGTAAAATAAACTTTTGCGACTTGAACTGAGAAGTGTGAAGTTTAGCAAGACAGAGAGGTTCCTATCTCATTGATGATTATTCTTGTAGGGGCAGAGCTTAGGGAGTGCTTGCCACAGGTCTGATCCATCCACATATCCCTACCCCAGGGCTACAGAATTTACTAAGCCTGAGGTCCTTTGCAGCTTCTGGGACAGGGTGTGAGTAGAATGTATAGGATCTATGAGACATTTCCTAACTTTACCTAGAAGGGTGGGCTACACGGTGTCCTAGCCACAGGACTGTTACATCACTTCCAGTCTGTGAATTGCTGCCCCTACACTTCCATTTGCCATTTGGGGAAGGGTGATTTAAGTTTTTCCTAGAGTTCTCTTGCATTCTCTTAATTTGATCTGAGATGAGAGGGGTTAACTTCAACCTTTGTGACTGTTAAAAATCTCTATTCTGAGATACTATCTTAACTCTGGGAGGGAGTGGAGAATGCTAAGTGATCAGGATTGGCAGGCGGTGTTTTAGCAAGGTGAGCTATCAACCATCTTAGGAGTTTCGTTTTTTTCCAATAATTTCAAAAGATCAGTTCCCAAACTTTTTAATTATTAATCTCACAACCAACAAAATCTGCTAAAATGATTCTAGGTAAGATGATCCAACTTTTCATTGTAATTCCATATTGGCCAGACAGGAACAACAAGGAAAAGTCTTAAAATTTGTTTATTTCTCTAGCTGCCACAATTAAGAGTCTCTGGCTGACTGCATTTTATTTTTATCTTTTTCATTTTCACTTTTCATTTTTGACACAGTTTATAACAAATAAAACAATCCAAATTTTTGGTCAGGCAATACTTCTTTTTAAAGGATTACAATATGGGCCACAAAAGATTTTTTTTTTTAAACATTAACCAACTGCATGAAGCACAAATAGTATTTATGTTGCTAATTTCACAAACTGTTGACGTAATTGTCTCCACAGTTATACTAAGAATTAAAGGACCCTAACTTATTGTTGTTGGTCTAAAGTCCTATGCCTCCGAGCTTAATTTTAGACTTAACCTCGGATTTCCCCCAACCAATAATATATAATTGAATAGATCTGGTATTAAAATTACAAACCTTTTGACTATAGGAAATTGCCACCAATAGTTGGGACATTGGAGGGATATAATATCTTCCCAAATTCATGTCATTTTCAGGCAGGATTAGATTGTTCACTTGCATTCAGTCAGGCTTAAAGTCTACCAGGTGTCAATGGGGAAATTGAAGCAGGAGCATACTACCTCAGCACAGGATGAACAGCTACTCTCCCACCCTTCCATGAGATCACCTTTTGCAGTTCATATCAGGATCTCACTGGTGTACTGGCATCATGGATTGGAGGCTCAGATCACCTTTCTTTCTACCCATACCTGGAGTTAGACTCAGAAGAGCAGTCATTTAGTAGTCTCATAGCTTCTAAAAATGGCAAGTCCCAATAACCAGGTTTCAAGTATGATTGCAATTTCACTTTGACTAAGGAACATCTTTTGAGCCAAGTCTTAAGTATCTTACATCTATACATGTTCTAGTTCCTGATTGAATAGCAATCATAAAATCAAATTTACTATTAAAACCTGAACTTTCCCATCAATACCAAATTTTACCCAAGGTTACCTTCCTCTAAGAAATTTAGACTGAAATTTTTTCCCAAAACTAAATACGCCATTGATTTATTCTCAGTAATTAATTCAGTCACTTGTTTTAATATTAATTGCTTTTTCCTCACTTTGAAACATGTCCAATTTTTCTCCCCATCACTCCCCTCTCCCTGTTTCCTAATACCTTGAATTCTGATTGCTCCTTCCCTCAATGTACCCTCCTTTTTACCACACCCCACCCTTCCCTTATCCCCATCTTCTCTCTTTTCTTGTAGGTAAGATAAATTTCTATACCCCATTCCCTGTAGTTCATATTTCCCGATTATATGAAAATAAAAATTATCAGCATTCGTTGCTAATACTTTGAATTCCAACTTATGTCCCTACCCTCCTCCCTCCCAGCCCCACTGAGAAAGGAAGCAATTCAATACAGACTAAATATATGTTCTTTTGCATAAGACTTCCATAATAATGTTGTTGTATAACACTAATTATATTGCCCTCTGTCCTACTCTATCCCCGTTTTCCGCTGCCCCCATCCAACAACTGACCTTGTCTCTTCTTGAAAGTATTTATTTCTAGTTACTCCCTTCTCCCATTTGACCTCCCATCTAACATTCCCTTCACCCCACTTGTGGCCTCCTCTCCTACTTTCCTGTGGTGTGATATAAATTTTCATATCAAAATTACTGAGCATGTTATTCCCTCCTTCAGCAACAGGTGGAGAGAGTAGCTTCTTTTTTCCCCTCTCCTTTTCTCCCTTTTCTCCTACATTGAATGAGATGTTTCTTATCTGTTTTATGAGTTATAATCTACCCCATTTCATTTCTCCCTTTCTCTTCCCGGAATTTTCCTCCTTCACCCCTGAATTTTTATTTTATTTTTCTTTTTTTCTGTGTGGATATCATCTCTTCTGATATATCACACCCTGTACTCTCTGTCTATATATGTGTATGTGTGTGTGTGTATTTGTGTGTGTGTGTGTGTGTGCGTGTGTGTAAAATCTCTCCACCTACCCAAACACTAACAAAAGTTTCAAGAGTTAAAAATATTTTCTTTCCGTGTAGTAATTTAAACAGTTAAGATTTAGATAGTCTTTCATGATTTTTCCTTCCTGTTTACCTATTGATGCTTCTCTTGAGTCCTCTCTTGGGAAATCAAATTTTCCTATACAGAACTGGTCTTTTCCTCAATATGAATGATTGAAAGTCGTCTATGTCATTGAATGACCATTTATTCCCTTGAAGTATTATACTCAGATTTGCTGGGGAGGAGATTCTTGGTTTCAATCCCAGTTCCTTTGACCTCTGAAATATCCCATTCCAAGCCCATTGATCCCATAATGTTGAAGCTGCCAGATCCTGTGTCATCCTGGTTGTATTTCCACAGTACTCAAATTGTTTATTTCTAGCTGATTTCAGGATTTTCTCCTTGATCTGGAAACTCTGAAATTGGGCCACAAAATTCTTAGGAATTTCTCTGTACAGGTTGCTTTCAGGAGGTGATTGGTGAATTCTTTCAATATTTATTATGCCCTCAGTTGTCCTTGAAAATTTCATGGAAAATAATGTCTACACCCTTTTTTTTATCGTGCATTTCAGGAAGTCCTATAATTTTTAAATTGTTTCTCCTGGATCTATTTTCCAGGTAAGTTGTTTTTCCAACGAGATATTTTACATTATCTTCTATTTTTTTTTCAAATTTTTGGTTTGTTTACTAACTGCTCGGTTTAACTCATAGTCATTCATTCCCTTGAAATCAATTTTCTTTTTCAATGAATTATTTTGTTAAGTGAGCTTTTGAACCTTCTCCATTTGGCTCATTCTGCTTTATAAAACCTCCTTCTCCTCGATGGTTTTTTGGACCTCTTTTTCCAATTGAGTTAGTCTCTTTTTATAGCTCTTATTGTCCTCAGTGGTTTTTTTGGTTCCCCTTTAGTAAGTTGCTAACTTGTTTTTTAAAATCCTCTATTGAGGGGAGGAGGAACCAAGACGACAGAGTAGAAAGACTCACATATGCTAGCTCCGAACCCACAGCCCATGGATTTTCTCAAAAAGAATTCCCAACAAATTCTGGAACAGTGGAAGCAGCGCAGCAACACAGTGAAGGAGATTTCCTTTCCAGAGAGCCCTGAAAAACAGCTCCCAAAGGTCCATCATGCACCAGATGGGAGTGGAGCCTTGCCCTGCCCTGACTGTGTGGCACTGAGAGGACCAAACAGATCCTAGCAGGCTTCAGGGATGGAATCTCCAGCGGCCGCGAAAGTCACTCCACCCACAGACGCACAGGTAAGTGAGAGAGACGTCTGGACGGGCTGAGAGGGGAGCGGGGTGTCTCCATGATTCGGGCCCCCTCGGGAGGCAGCAGCAGAGGTAGTGGGCGGCCAGAGGCTTCCACAGCAGGGAGGAGCTCGGCAGGAGCTCCATTACAGAAGGTCTCTGCATAAACCCCCTGAGGGAACTGAGCCTGGGAGGCCGCCCTGCCCCCACCTCAGAACCTGATTTAATCTTACCCTGAACAGCAGCCAGCCAGCCACCAAAAGTCCTGAGGTTGTGGAGCAGCACTTGAAACTCAGACCCCAAGCACTACCTGGGCAGACCCAGGCAGTGGTTGAGAGGACTCTGAGAAGTCAAGTAACTGTCTGGGAAAACGCCCAGAAAAGGGGGAAAATATAAGATCATATAAGATCATTTTCTTGGTGAACAAATGATTCCAACCTTCCTCTCTGACGAGGAAGAAAACTCCTTACCATCAGGTAAAGACATAAGAGTCAAGGGCTCTGTATCCCAAACATCTGAAATAGATATCCAATGGGCTCAGGCCATGGAAGAGCTCAAAAAGGATTTTGAAAATCAAGTTAGACAGGTGGAGGAAAAACTGGGAAAAGAAATGAGAGAGATGTAAGAAAAGCATGAAAAACGGCTCAATGCCTTAATAAAGGAGACTCAAAAAAAATGCTGAAGAAAATAATACCTTGAAGAACAGGCTAACTCAATTGGCAAAAGAGGTTCAAGGCTAACTCAATTGGCAAAAGAGGTTCAAAAAGCCAATGAGGAGAAGAATGCTTTCAAAAGCAGAATTAGCCAAATGGAAAAAGAGGTGCAAAATCTCACTGAAGAAAATAGTTCTCTCAAAATTAGAATGGAGCAGAAGGAGGCTAGTGACTTTCTGAGAAACCAAGAAATCACAAAACAAAACCAAAAGAATGACAAAAAGGAAGAGAATGTGAAATATCTCATTGGAAAAACAACTGACCTGGAAAATAGATGCAGGAGAGACAATTTAAAAATTATGGGCCTACCTGAAATCCATGATCTAAAAAAAGAGTCTAGATATCATCCTTCATGAAATTATCAAGGGAAACTGTTCTGACCTTCTAGAACCAGAGGGCAAAATAAGTATTGAAGGAGTCTATCGATCACCGCCTGAAAGAGATCCAAAAAGAGAAACTCCTAGGAACATTGTGGCCAAATTCCAGAGTACCCAGGTCAAGGAGAAAATATTGCAAGCAGCTAGAGAGAAACAATTCCAGTATTGTGGAAATACAATCAGGATAACACAAGATCTAGCAGCTTCTACATTAAGGGATCAAAGGGCGTGGAATAGGATATTCCAGAAGTCAAAGGAACTAGGTCTAAAACCAAGAATCATCTACCCAGCAAAACTGAGTATAATACTTCAGGGGAAAATATGGTCTTTCAATGAAACTGAGGACTTTCAAGCATTCTTGATGAAAAGACCTTAGCTGAAAAGAAAATTTGACTTTCAAACTCAAGAATGAGAAGAAACAAAGAGAAGCTGAACTCTTTACATCCATAGATGGAAAGACAATATGTGTAACTCCTGAAATTTTTCAGTATCTGGATAGTTGGTGGAAGTACTCACACACATACACACACACACAGACATGCACACACACACATGTGCACGCATGCATGCACACACACACATACACACATCAATGCACACACAAACACAGAGAGCACAGAGTAATTTGAATAGGATGGGATCATATCTTAAAAGAAATCAAGGTAAGTCGTGAGAGAGAAATATAGTGAGACGAGAGAGGGTGAAATGAAATGGGGCAAATTATCTCTCATAGAAGAGGCAAGCAGGAGACTTCTTAGTGAAGGGAAAAAGAGGAGAGCTGAGAAAAAAAATGAAGTTTACTCTCATCACATTTGACTAAAGGAAGGAATAAAATGCACACTCATTTTGGTATGAAAACCAATCTTACAATACAGGAAATTGGGGAGAAGGAGATAAGCAGGGTGGGTGGGATGATGGAAGGGAGGGCAGTGGAAGGAGGGAGCAATTTGAAGTCAATACTCAGGGAGGGACAAGATCAAAAGAGAGAATAGCAAAATAAGGGGCAGGATAGGATGGAGGGAAATATAGTTAGTCTTACACAAAACGACTGTTATGGAAGTCACTTGCAAAACTACACAGATATGGCCTATATAGAATCCGTCCCAAAGGGAATGGGTGGAGAGGGATGGATGCGGAGAAGTTGGAACTCAAAGTTTTAGGAACAAGTGTTGAGTATTGCTCTTGCTACTAGGAAATCAGAAATACAGGTAATGGGGAATAGAAAGTTATCTGGCCCTACAGGACAAAAGAGAAGGTGGGGTAAGGAAGGGAGGGATGATAGAAGAGAGGGCAGATTGGTTATAGGAGTAATTAGAATACTCAGTGTCCTGAAGTGGGGGATGGGAGAAATGGGAAGAAAATTTTGGAACCCAATATCCTGTGAAATGAATGTAGAAAATTAAATAAATAAATTTATATTAAAAAACAATCTGTATTGCCTGTGCCCAATTTAAGTTCCCTTTGGAGACACTGAATGCAGAGACCTTGACTTCTTCTGAGGGTATGTCTTGTTCTTCCTCATGTGAAAGGATGGTGGGAGACACCTTTTTCCCAAGAAAGTAACCTTCTATGGTCTTATTTTTTTCCCCTTTTTGGGGCATTTTCTCAGACAGTTACTTTATTTCTGAGTTTCATCTCCACAACCCACCTACCTCCAGTTCCAGGAAGCCAGCACTGCGAGCTGAGATTCAAATGAGCTGCTCCAAAGAATCAGGGGTTTTAGGCAAGGGTCAGGCTGGTATTCAGTGTGAGATTAAGATCAGCTGCTCAGGAAAGTGCAGGGCCACCACAAAGGGCTCAGTTCCCTCAGTGTATTTACGATGAGACCTTCAATAATAGATAGTCAATTCTTCCTACTTTGGGAGTGCTCTCCACTGCTTCCTCTACTGTTGCCTCCTGAGGAAGCCTGAGTTATGGGGACACCCCTCTCCCCTCTCATCCAGCCAAAAAGGTCTCTCACTGACCTTTGGTGCCTGTGGCCTGAGGGTCCTGTGCTGCTGCTGGAGATTCTGTCACTGAAGCCTGCTCGGATCCGTTCCTTTCGGAGCTCGTGGCCAAGGCAGGACAAGAGTCTGCTCCTTGTCCAGTGTGCAACAGACATTTCCCGTCAGTCTTTCAGCTCTCTCTGGGGGAGAAATCTCCTCCACTCCATTGTTCAGTGGGTTCTCCTGTTCTAGAATTTTTTGAGAGTTCTTCTTTACAGGTATGTTATGGGCTGTAGGGTAAGAGCTGGCATATGTGTGCCTTTCTACTCTGTCATCTTGGCTCCTTCCCCCACAACTCTTTTTAAAATCGTATAAGATAACAGACTCATTCATGGCACACGTGAAATAGACAGAGACATTGACAGAATAGTTGACCATTAACAACAGGAAAAAGACAGAGCTTACAAAAAACAACAGTAGGGGGAGCAATTAGAAGCTTGTTAGAAATCACATCATGAATTGACAATTATTATTCCAAGGAAAGTGGGTGGCCAGGATTCAAGACCTGACAGAATTAGGGTTGATCCTGTAACCTTTGCTCAGAGCACCCTTATGGTTTTTGCAAGGATGGTAAATCATTGTGCCGCCTAAGTTTCAAACCTTCTATAACCTTGAGATAGGGCCTACATTCAGGTTTCCAATGTCCTGGTTTCTCACAATAGTGACAAATATCAGGTTTGTGGTCCTTTATCACATTAGAGGTGGGGAATGGGTTTGAGATCACAGCTGTTCAAAGCTCCCTTTTGACTTTAAAGTTCTCCTTTGTTTGTGTTTTAGTGTTTTCGGAAACTTAGTGGCCAGTTCACCTATAATCTGCAGGAAACCCTAACGGGAAAGGGGACAGGGAGGAATCACGGAATAGTGTAAAGGAGGACTGGAGTTTTGAGGAGAAAGGGGAGACTGGGATTTTGGGAAAGAGGAGAGAGTTTGATGGAGGGAATTAGGCAGTATATGGGGTGGTGCTGAAGCAGCTGGACAGTCTTAAGGAAAGAGGCTCCTGTCTTTTGTTCTTCCTCAGCTATGTCAGCAAGTCCAAGATGAAACATTTCCACTGCTGGCCAGACGTTTTGTTGACCTTTAAACTTAGTTTTCTTTCAAGATAAAGTAAAGAACCCCTTAGTGACCAACAAAATTTAGGCTATCTTTGGTTAATTGACACTGGTTCTAGCAATACTTGTACTAATTTCCCTAAGATCCATCATCAAAGGAGACCTAAGTAATGTAATGTAACGTGAATTTGTCCCCACCCCAAAGCTAGCTTAAAGGGAATTTGCACACTTCAAACAAATTTGGGGAAATCCTTTGGAAACTGGGAATAAGAGGACTTCCCCAGCCTCTTCAAGATTTAACACTTCAGGAAAAATTAATTCTTTTTTTTATTTTTTTTATTTTTTTTTATATTTTTAATAAATTTATTTAACTTTTAACATTCATTTTCACAAGATTTTGGGTTCCAAAATTTTCTCCCCCTTTGT
>JAQQSK010004844.1:960-15020 GCA_028658325.1 Potorous gilbertii
ACAGTACAGTTAATTCTGCTACGGCACAACATATGAGCTATGCAGAATCTCAAAATAAAAGCCACAGAGCTTATGGGAAAAATGTGGTTAGGGTCACAACCCTCAAAAACTTCATTAGTAATATTAAAAAAATGACAGGAATCTAATAAAGATGGCAGCATAATTCTATACATGTTAAGTGGTGAAGAAATATTACAATAAACAGTGGCAGCCTCGGGTTGCTACTTGGTCAGGGTGGCAAAATCCATGCAAGACTACAGGCTGAGGGCAGCTCAAGGAGTACAGCTCCTTCAGGGAGGGGCCTCAAGGCCATGGGGGAAGATATGTGTGTACAGAGAGGAACCTATGGATTTGAACAACAGTCCACACCTTCTACTGCACTAGGAGAGTCAATAAATAAGGCACTTTACCTTGAAGAAGACCTGAAGAAGGAGTCAAAAGGGTTGCAACTTTTAAGTTATTGTAAAGTGGCATAAGAAGAGTTATTTGATACAGATGGAAAGTTGTTAACAGCAGATGTGGATAGATGGGGCTCACTGCCTTCTTCTCTCTTCCACAGATGAGAGCAGTTTTCTTCATTCTCTGTAACAAAACTAAGCATAAGCAAAGCATTCATATTATGCTCAAATTATTCCCTAATTTATTCATTGCAACAAATTCTCATTTTTAAAGTTAAGTATTACATCAGAACCAAATGTATTTATAGTTTGTAGGAAGACTTAAACCCGCATTATATCACTCTAGTCAGATGCTAACCACTGTCACTTACTGACATTCCCCCTTCCTCCGGCCACCACCTCCAAGGCATTCCTATATTCTTCTACAAGCTGACCTTTACATAATAGTCTTCTCCACTGTGAATTCAATATTCAATGGACTCTATTCAAGGAAGTTTTTATGAGGCACCTACTGGTTAGACTCTGAGAACACAAAGATAAAAACAACAGTCCCCAGTCCACAAAGAGCTTACACTTTACAAGAGATGAAATATTCAAACAAATACAAAGGTAATCTAAGGGAAAAGTATATAAGATGTCCAAAAAAATACATATGGAAGTGGCAAAGGAAAACAAGACAAAGTTCTCTAGAAACATTTGAATACCAAGCGAGTACTAAAAGCTGGAAGGATCAGTAAAGATTTGGAAAAACTGACAACTCAGTCCTTTAAAAGCAAAATAAGATATCTGAAAATAAGTAGGGACTATACCGCAAGTGTGGGGAATGGACTGTTAAAATGCATAAAGAGAAGGAGATGGTTCTCTGATTTGGGGGAACAGCTGAAAGATAGTTTCAGACTAACTGAAGGACAGTTCTTGAATATGAATTAAGGTTAGAAAGGCAGGTTGAAGACAGGATGCAGAAGGCCTTAAAAGTTTATATTTTATTCTCAAGAAAAAAGGTAGCAACTGAAGGTTTAAATGAAGAGAGACTCAATGAGGGTGAGGTAAGAAAGGAGTGTATTCCATGAAAAGGGAAAAGCTAGTGCCAAGTAATGGAAAAAAAAGATAATGTCAAGTGTGGGCAATAGACAGAAGACCAGTTTGGTTAGTTCACAGAATTCTGAAGTAGTTGTAAGGTCCAATGAAGCTTGGATGATAGATTGACAACCAGATGTTTAGGGTTGTAAAAGTTAAACAGAGGAGTTTACATTTTATCTCAGAGGCAATAGGAAGTCACAGGAGCTGGTAGATTAGGAGAGTCACACAGTCATAGTTGCACTTAGGGAAAATTACTTTGGCAGTAGCATGTTGGAAACTAAGTCTTTCAGGTTCACTTGTAAGGGACATGCATGCTTGAGCACCTCAGAGTTTTCAGGATATGCGAGCTGGAATGCCTCCAGAGCTACACCTGACTCATTCTGGCTCCTGCATGAGAGGCTGTTGCTCGAGTCCACAGACTTCAGGTTATTTCCTTTCGCCACTCTAGGTTGGATGAAGGTATTCACTGTAGCTTCTCTTTTCCAAATCATTCAGTATGGCCTTTTTGTTTCACATTTTTGGAGTGTATGTATGGGAGTACATGTACTAATGTTTTACTTCTTCCTTTTATTGAACATGCCTCCCCACTGAAGTTTTTTAAATTAGTGATTTAGTCAGGACTATACCTTGGAAATATTATTCTACAAGATGTGTGAAGGATTGATTAAAAAAGGAGTTAAACTGAGGGCGGAGTCAATATGGTGGAGTAAAAAGCAGGAACTTGCTTGAGCTCTGGTCCGAATCCCTTCAAATACCTGTAAAAAAAAAATGACTCTAAACAAATTCTAGAGCTGCAGAAACCATAAACCAATGGAGTGAAATAAATCTCCAGCCCAAGACAGTCTGGAAGGTCAACAGGAAGGATCTATCACACCAGGCTAGGAGGAGAGCACAATCCAGAATAGGCCAGCCTGCATAGGTGGGCCTAAGCAGATCTCAGGGGGCTGAATCACTGACAGCTGTGGCAGTTTCCAGACTTTTCAGGCCACAAATGCCAAAGACAGCATAGAAGGTCAGTGGGAAAACTCTGCTGGACCTGAATGAGAGGGGAGCACAGTCAGGCCTGGAGTGGGGTGGGTAGAGGTGGAGGTGGTGGTGGCTGTGGCGGCTGCTTCCAAAGCTTCTGGCTCACAGATGTTGTGGGGACCAAGGGGCTGATCAGAAGGGGACTGCAGAGATCTATTTAATGGTTCTGAGGCAGGATTCTCTGACTTTGACTGTGTTTGGATCTGGGTCACAGTCCTGGGTGGTAACCCTGAGACAAGGACAACTGGTGTGGTGGCAGAGCTTGTGACTGCAGTAGAGAGGGAATCCTCCTCATATTTCCAAGGCAGAAAAGAGAGCTTGTGGTCACTCACAGACTAGAGCCAGGAAAGGAGTAAACATCTTTCCTCTGATCATGGAAAAACTGAAAATTTACAGACCCCTTGAAGTATCTTTGAAAATAGCTGCACAAAACCCCTAAAGTTTGGGACAGGCCACCCTAAACACTGGAAACAGAGAATTAACTAAAAAAAAAGAGTTGGAAAGTCAAGTATTTGGCTAGGAAAATGAGCAAACAGCATAAAAAAACTCAGATGAGAGAATCATACTTTCATGACAAAGAAGATCAAAACATACAAGCAGAAGAAGACAAGGAAGTCAAGGCTACTATATCAAAAGCCTCCAAGAAAAATATGACCATGGAAGAGCTCCAAAATGATTTTGAAAATAAAGAGAAGTAGAGTAAAAATTGAGAAGAGAAATGAGAGTGATGCAAGAAAGTCATGAAAAACGAGTCAAGAACTTGCTAAATGAGACCCCCCCCCCCCAAAAAAAAATACTGAAGAAAGAAACACCTTAAAAATAGACTAACCCAAATGACAAAGGAAGTCCAAAAGATCCCTGAGGAAAATAATTCCTTAAAAATTATAATGGAGCAAATGGAAGTTAATTACTTTATGAGAAATCAAGAAATTATAAAATAGAATCAAAAGAATGAAAAAATAGAAGACAATGTGAAACAACTCACTGGAAAAACCAATGACCTGGAAAATAGATCCAGGAGGGATAATCAAACATTATTGAACTACCTGAAAGCCATGATAAAAAAAAAAAGCGCCTAGACATCATCTTTCAAGAACTTATCAAAAAAAACCTGGCCTGATAGTCTAGAACCAGCGGGTAAAATAGAAATTGAAGGAATCCACCAATTGCCTCTTGAAAGAGATCCCCAAAGGAAAACTACTAGGAATACTGTAGCCAAATTCCAGAGTTCACAGGTCAAGGAGAAAATATTACAAGCAGCTCCAAAGAAAAAATTCAAGTATTATGGAAACACAATCAGGATAACACAAGATCTAGCAGCTTCTACACTAAGGGATCAGAGGATATTTCAGAGGTCAGAGGATATAGGATTAAAACCAAGAATCACTTACTCAGAAAAAAAAACTGAGTATAATTCTTCAGGGGGAATAACGGCAATGAAGTAGAGGAATTTCAAGTGTTCTTGATGAAAAATGTAGAACTGAATAGAAATCTGACTTTTAAATATAAGACAAGAGAAGCATGAAAAGGTAAACAGGAAAGAGAAATCATAAGGGACTTATTAAAGTTGAACTGTTTATTGCTGTTGTGTTCATCCTTTGTTTTCGAAGAGAACCATGACATCAGAAAAATGATGACATGACTTGCACTTGACTTTGTTTTGAGTGAGGGAGGGCTGTGCAAGTCACCAGCCTCACTTTCTGCTCCTGAGTCATCTGGATTCAGTGACCAGATATTCATTAGAATGACTAGAGATGAACTGTTTATATTCCTACATGAAAAGATGATATTTGTAACTCATAAGACCTTTCTCAGTATTAGGACAGTTGGAGGGAATACATGTACACACTTACACACACCTGTACACACACACACGACACAGGGTGAGTTCAATATGAAGGGATGATATCTAAACAATAAAATTAAGAGAGGAGAGAGGAATATATTGGGAAAAGGAGAGAGAAAGAATGGGCTAAATGATTTCACATAAAAGAGGCAAGAAAAAGCTTTTACAATGGAGGGGAAGAGTGGGAGGTGAGAGGGTATGAGTGAACCTAACTCTCATCAGATTTGACTTAAGGAGGGAATAACATAACAACTTGGGTATCATACCCTGCGGGAAAGTAGAGGGAAGAGGATAGTGAGGGATATTAGAAGGGGGAGGGTAGTCAGAAGCAAACACTTTTGAAAAGGGACAGGGTCAAAGGAGAGAACAGAATGGGTGGTAGGATAGGATGAAGGAAAATATAGTCTTTCACAACATTACTATTATTGAAGTGTTTTACAAAACTACACATGTATAACCTATGTTGAATTGCTTGCCTTCTCAATGAGGGTTAGTGGGGAGGGAAGAAGGGGGATAATTTGGAACTCAAAGTTTTAAAAACAAATGTTAAAAACTGTTTTTGGATGCAACTGGGAAATAGGATGTATAGGCAATGGGGTATAGAAATCTATCTTTCCCTACAAGAAGGGGAAGGGGATGGGGGGGGTGATAGAAGGGAGGGGTAATCAGAATGCATGCCATCTTGGGAAGGGTCAAGATGGGGAGAAAATTTTGGAACTCATTATCTTGTGGAAATCAATGTTGAAGCCTAAAACAAATGTATTAATTAAGAAATAATAAAGAAAAGAAAAAGGAATGAAACTGAATGCAGGACCAATTAGCACATTATTAAATAGTTCACCTACATGCTAATTAGACATATACAGAATGGTGGCTTTATGAGCAAACTGAAGGGGAATGACTGAATAGATTATAACACATGAATGTAATGAATTATTATTGTACCATAAAGAAATAATGAAAGACATATTCAGAGAAACCTAATTAGATTTATATAAACTGATACAGAGTGAAGCAGAACTAAATGTGTATGTGTGGGTATATATACATATATACATGTATACACACACAATATACATACACATATTATCTAAATGAAAGTTTGGTTAAAGAGGCAAACAGGCTAGCTGATATATAAATTCATATTGTTTATTCTCTTAAAGTTAGCAGATATGTGCTTGCACAGAGATAAAACATAAGTTCTGACTGTGTGATAAAAGAATGACCAGCCTTAAAGGTTTCAGAACCATTTCAACTTAGTATGTCTGTGTTTATGATCTCTATATATGTTTAACTATAGTATGAGAAAGGAATTTTCTTAATTGAACAGGTGGTAAATACAATAAGATAAGAGAGTTGACAAAGTATCAATTGACATTATGACCCAGGATATCTGTGTCTTCTTTACAATTAACATGGCATAACATAATATATGTAAAAAGTCCTACTATTCAAGATAGTGTCCTGGGTTAAAGGTCTTACCCTTAATGGTCAAAAAACAGAGGAAAAAATTCTCTTAAGTCAGCCCCATCTGGCCTTGTTGACATAGGAAGAGGTATTCTCTGAGTTTACTCCAATCTGTCAAGCCAAGGTGCTTCTTCTGGTTGATTAGTTCAGGCTCTGGCCCTTATTTAGTTCAAATGATATTAAATGATTAGGGCAGCTAGGTGGTGCAGTGGATGGAGTACCAGTGCAGGAGTCGGGAGAACCTGAGTTCAAATCTCACCTCAGACACTTGACACTCACTAGCTGTGTGACCTTGGGCAAGTCACTTAACCCCAAATGCCATCCTGATGAATATCTGGTCACTGGATTCAGATGGTTCTGGAGAAGTGAGGCTGGTGACCTGCACAACCCTCACTCAAAACAAAGTCAAGTGCAAGTCATGTTGTTATTTCTCTGATGGCACCGTCTTCTTCAGCAATGAAGGATGAATACAAATGATAATCTATATAATGACATATGTATTGATCAATAGATATTGATATATCAATATATATGTATATATACATATACATACACACACATATGTATCTCCCAATTTTCAGTTCTTCCAAGGAGGTATGATCAAAGGAAAGGTATTTACTCCTTTCCTGGCTCTGGTCTGTGAGTAACCACAAGAACTCTTTTCTGCCTTAGAAATGTGAGGAAGATTCACTTTCCAATGCAGCCACAAGCTCTGCCACACCAGTGCTCCTCCTTGTCCCAGGACCACCACCCAGGACTGTGACCCAGATCCAAGCACAGGCAAAGTAAGAGAATCCTGCCTCAGTGCCAGTAAAGAGATCCCTGCATTTCCCTCACTTCTTAATTGAAGCTGCTCCCTCAGAGATTACCAATAAACTCTGAGTTGTCAAATACAATGACTTTCTTTTCATACTCAACTTCCTAGTTCTTCCTTAGCTTTAGACATTGTTGACCACCCCCCTCTATCCACTCCTACTGAGTATTATCTCTTCCTCTGCTTCCAGAAATAACTTCAGGAACTTTATTATCTTTTCTTCCTACCTTAGAACTGCTCCAGTGAGGTCTTTTGTATTCTCTTTCCAACTCAATGTGAGCCTGCTGGTTACAGATGTTTCCTTCCTTCCTTCCTTTTATTCTGGGTTGGGGGCGGGGTAAGGAACTGGGTCTCCCTAATTTGCCAAGATGAGAAGAGCAACAGTCACTCACAGACCTTGATCCCACAGATGATGGGTATGGAAGGGAGGGTGTGAGGTTATGTGTGTGTGGGGTGGTATGTGTATAAGACTTTCTAATTAGTGGTTAATAGGCAAGGATAACTGCCTACTTAAGGGATCCAATGAAGATTTTTTTGCAGTCCACAGTATGTCTGCTATATAGTAAAATTTTCTGTAAAAATTATTTCACAGAGGAAATATTCAATGTTAATTCTATTATCTACATTTTAACTAATATTTTCTTCCTTTTAACAAGAAATTTTATTTTCTATTCAACAATAATAATACCAATGTTTTTAACAGAAAGTGTTCTAAAAATTAAAAAAAACACAAAAGATTGTAATAGGTTTGTTGACCTGAAAACTTGGTTAAAGAAAAGGCAACAGGCTCAATGCATACATTTTATGATTTAATTAATTAATTGATCAATTCCCCATTAAAGATAACAGTAACATAATGCGTTATGGAGCCAGAAATGTTCTGGCTGGCTAGTACAGAAATCTTCTGGCTTATATACATTTTGCCATGAGAAAGGAGTTCTCTTAGATAAACACGTAGTAAACAAATGGCACCATTTGGGTTTTATGATCCCAGGCTATACGCATCTTCCTTCACAGCATGCCTTGTGATTTAAGATAAGGAAAAGCAAAGTCCTATCACCCAGATAACAGATCTTGTCCTAGCAGCCCTTTGAAGTAGTGGTATCTTAACAGATAAAGCTGAAGTTAGAACCCAAGGCATCTGTGTTTTCTCTTATCACTAAAATGCCAAAAGGAGGATCCGATAAGGAAGTCCCATTTGCTTGACACCAAAAGGCATCCTCTAAACAAAGGAGACTATTAGGTCCAAGCTCTTCTTAATTCAAACTTTGACCCTTATTAAAGTGTAGAATTTATATTAAACATTATCAGGTTACATCAAGTTTTCTCAGTCATGTGACACCATCACTTTTAGATGATTAAAGAGATAAAAATAGGATAAAGGAGTCAAAAAGATTTTAGTCTGCAAGTGTAATTCACTGGTCTTCAGTAGAAAGTAATTAGTCAAAAGATAATGATAATCAGCTGTTTTCCAGAGACTTTAACCAAAAGAAACTTAATTCCAGCAAAGGATTTTGCCAAAAAGAATATGAGTAAATTTAGAGTCAGAATAGCAGCTGCTCCCTTGAAATTCATCAATAGGTCCAAGATTTTTGCTAACAATGAGATCTGGGAGTGGTACCATAGAGTAGTCAAGAACCAGAAGCAACCTTCAGTAAAAGCAGCCTGGGTTTGTACAAATAGGATCTGGTAGAGCCATGGATTCTCTCTCTGTATGACATGAATTGCTATTTACTAACATATAAGCCAATAGCAGCCAGGGATTTCAGTACTCCAAGGACTTCACTCTGGGTCCTTTCCACTGGTGCTGACTATACCCTTGGAAAGTAGCATAGTGCCAGGGAAAGGGAGCACGATTTTTAAACAAAGAACACATGTTCAAACTGGAGGTCTCTGACTACTGTTTAACTCCGAGGCATTGTTCCCTCACCTACAAGGTAAGGGGACTGGACTAAATGACTTCTTTCAAAGTACTGTCCAGTTTAGGCTTGGAACCCCCTGCATTCTGGAGCATCATTTCATAAACTGCTGAAGCTGGAAAAAAACAAGCAAACTCATCTCACCTGTTGATTAACATCTCTGCACTTATCTGGGTCAGAACTTAGACAAAAGATATTAACTGTACTGTTGGCCTTTCTTAGTCTTTTTGAAATGAGCAGAACTTGTGCTCTACTAAGTCAACCTTAAAAAACCAAGTTCATACCTCCACACTACAGCAAGATATCAGAGCAGCAATTTAGGGTGGGTCTGTTAGGTATACTAATTCTTCTTACTAGGGCAAATATAAATACTGGCATAAATTACTGGATGTGAAATCTCTCTCTAAAAACATTTGAAAGAGAAGCAAACAACCATCTATCCTGGATAGTGTTACCCCAAAGAAAAAGTATTGACCAATTTGACTTCTCAAATGTATGGCTTTATGATCATGTCAAACAAATATACAAAAGTTCTTGACTATGTGCCTTACTAATTAATGACAGGGGATGCTGCTAAGATACTGTACCTACTTCAATCCAAATTTCAAGACTGCACAGAGGTCAAGTCAACACGCATTTACTGTAAGCCCTTAAAAGTGTCAGGCACTATGTTATGTACTGGGAATGCAAAATCCAAACTGAAAGAAAGACAGTCCCTACCCTCAAGGTAATTACATCTTAAAAGTTAAGATGTCCAGTGCTGAGTTCATAGTAACATGGTAACATCCCTGAGGCTACATGGAGCTTGTGAAGACAGTGCTAAATGAGGTACTTGAATATTATTTGAGTTCCCTGTATTTTAGACTTCCTAGGTTCTATAATGCACAACCATTACTCAAGTTCACAACCCTGGAGTCACCCATGACTCCCTTACCCCACACACAAATCAACTGCCAAGTCTTTGCTTCTACCTCCACAACAGATTTTGCATCTGTCCCCTTCTCTCCAGAGGCTACCACTTTATTACAAGCATTTATCTCCAGTGTATTAAAGCAAAGAGAGGTTAAGAGGGTGCAGTACCAATGTGATATTCACAGTTCCTACAGCAGCCATAAATATGACTGCACAGTTCTGAATCACAAAATATAACAGACTCTTCAAATGGAAGACAGAACCAAAACATTTATTCAACACCAAGAAGCTGAATCCCAACACCAAAAACCTATATCCATCATAGCAACAAAGAAATCTATACACACTAATGACGCAGCAGGCACTACCATCCCTAAACCTTCTCTCTGTTAGGCTTCCCACAAACTAGCTCCCTTAAACAAAATCACAAACAAGCTCTCCTACTCAGATTAATTGCTGCCCCAGCTGCGCCTACTTTCTCTCCCCTTCCCAGTTCTAACTAATCTGACCAACTTCTCAGCTCGGCTCCATCCCTTCTTCAAGCTCCTCCCACCACAGACTCATGTGACTCAGGCAAGTCACATGGGCCTATTAATGGATGGAAAAGATCTTCCCATTTAAATTACTATTACAGAGGGTCACATATCTAGTGAGTGTTTGAGCTGGCCCAGGGCTCTATCCATGAGCTTCCTAAGTAAGCATTTAACACGTTTATTAATCCATGAGCTACATAAGTAAGCATTTAACACATATTTATTAACTAACTGACTTTTAAATCAGTTCTGGGCACGGAATCACTGACCACTAAAACATCTGTGTCTCAGTGACAAGAAAATGCAACTTTCAGGTGTCTGTCACAGAGTTGCAGACTTGTCTAATCTATTTCAATAACCTCCTAACTGGTCTCCTTGCTGCAGGTCTCTCCCTTCTCCAATTCATCCTTTATTCATCCCAAAATGACATCTATTCCTAAAGCACAGGTCTGACAACATCACTATCTCCCAGGTCTGAAATGTACTCCTTTCTCTCTTTTAGAAAAGTAAGTTTCCTTTGATAATATTTAATAAAAAATTTTGGAATAATTTCTTTGTCCTCTCTGAAGCAAACTCAGAGAATGCCTCTTCCTATGTCAACAAAAGCCAGCCAGGGCTGACTTAACATTCCTTACGAGACCTTTAACCTAAGACACTATCTTGAATAATGGGATGTTTTCCATATCTTAATATTTGTAGACATGTACTATGACATGGTATGTTAATGGTAAAGAAAACACAGACATCTTGGGTCGTAATTTCTATTTGAAAGTTTGTCAAACTCTGTTATCTTATTGTATTTACAATTTATGCAATCCTTTCTAATGGTCTAGTTAATCATTTATGGAGACCATAAATCTGAAGGACACAGAACACCTACTTTGTCCTAAAACAGATTTAAGGCTAGCCAATTCTTTGTATCGGTAGTCAGATACTCTCTGGCTCCATAATATTATGTTACCATTTTCTTTTAAGGGAATTGTTTAATTAATTAAATCATAAAATGTAGACATTTAGCCTGTTACCTTTTCTTTAACCAAGTTTTCAGGTCAATACCTTCAAAGATCTCTTCAAATACCACCTCATGGGGCTTCTCCTGATCTCCTGATTCCCCAACTGTTACCACTTCCTTCCCTTGAAGCTCTCAATTTCCTCATTGGGGAAAATGAGGGAATTGGTTTAGACTGGAGGTTCTTAACCCTTTTTTCCTCCCACATACTGGACTCCTTTGACAGTCTTTTGAAGCCTGTGGATCCCTTCTCAAGTCAAGAAGCACTTATTGGGGGTGGAACCAAGATGGTGGAGTAGAAAGACATACATACACTAGTTCTTACCCCACAGCCCATAAAATACCTGTAAAGAAGAATGCTCAACAAACTCTAGAGCAGCAGAAGCCACAGAACAATGGAGTGGAGGAGATTTCTAGGCCAGAATGATCTGAAAGCCCAACGGGGAAAAGTCTGTCACACTGGACCTGGTGCAGAGTGTTGGCCACATGGCACCGGGAGAAGCAGACCTGAGCAGTCTTCAGGGACACAATCTCCAGCAGCAGCGCAGATTCCCTCAACCCACAGACTCCAAAGGTCAGTGAGAGGGTCTTTTCCCTGGCAGTGAAGGGAACAGGGTGTCCCCATAACTTGGGCCTCCTCAGGTGGCAGCAGTAGAGGCAGCAGCAGACAGGGCTCCCAAAGCAGGCAGTAGCCCTCATCCGTTGTTGAAGGTCTTACAGTAAACCCCCTGAGGGAACTGAGCCTGGTGTGGCTGCCCTGCCCCCTTCTGAGCAGGTGATCTTAATCTCACACTGAATAGCAGGCCTGCCCTCACCTAAAGCCCCTAAGGGTGTGGAGCAGCTCATCTGAATTTCAATCCCCAGTGGAACTGAAGGTGAAGTAGTTGTGGAGAGGAAACTCGGAAGTCAAGTAACTGGCTGGGAAAATGCCCAAAAAAGGGAAAAAAATAACACCATAGAAGGTGACTTTCTTGGGGAACAGGTGTCACCTCCCAGCCTTTCAGATGAGGAAGTCAAGGCCTCTGCCTCCAGGGCCTCCAAAAGGGAACTTAAACTAGGCTCAGGCAATAGAAGACCTTAAAAAACAAGTTAGCAGCTTAGTAAAGGAGAACCAAAAAAATGCTGAGGAAAATAAACAGCTTTAAAAAGAGACTAACTCAATTGGAAAAAGAGGTCCAAAAAGCCAATAAGGAGAAGGAGGTTTTAAAAAGTAGAATTAGCCAAATGGAGGAGAAGGTTCAAAACCTCACTGAACAAAATAATTCACTGAAAGAAAGAGAATTGAGTTCAGGGAAATGAATGACCATGAGTTAAACCAAGCAGTTAGTAAACAAAACTAAAAATTTGAAAAAAATAGAAGATAAATGTGAAACTTCTCACTGGAAAAACAACTGACCTGGAAAATAGATCCAGGAGAAACAATTTAAAAATTATGGGACTACCTGAAAGCCATGATCAACAAAAGAGCCTAGACATTATCTTCCATGAAATTATCAAGAAAAAGTGTCCTAATATTCTAGAACCAGAGGGCAAAATAGATATTGCAAGAATCCACCAATCACCTCTTGAAAGACAACAGAAAAACTCCTAAATTTCAGAGTTCCCAGATCAAGGAGAAAATACTGCAAACAGCTAGAAAGAAACAATTTGAGTATTGTGGAAATACAATCAGGGTAACACAGGATCTGACAACTTCAACATTAAGGGATCAAAAGGCTTGGAATGGGATATTTCAGAGGTCAAAGAACTGAGACTGAAAATAAGAATCACCTACCCAGCAAATCTGAGTATAATACTTCAAGGGAATAAATGATAATTCAGTGATATAGAGGACTTTCAAGCATTCATAATGAGGAAAAGACCAGATCTGCATAGAAAATTTGAGTTCCCAAGATAAGAATCAAGAGAAGCATGAAAAGGTAAACAAGAAAGAAAAATCATAAAAAACTCTCTAAAGCTGAACTGTTTACATTACTCCATGGAAAGAAAATATTTATATAACTCTTGAATCTTTTCTCAGTATTTGCGTAGATGGAGAGATTGTACATACACATACACACACACATACATATATATAGAATACGGGGTGTGTTGAATCAAAAGAGATGATATCTACACAAGTAAAAGTAAAATAAAATAAAAATTAAAGGGTGAAAGAGGAAAATACCAGGAAGAGAAAGGGAGAAATGGAATGGCGCAGGCTATAATGCATAAAAGATACGAAAAATCTTGTTCAATGAAGGAGAAAAGGGAGAAGGGGAGAGGGGAAGAATGAAGCTATTCTCTCCACATATGGCTAAAGGAGGGAATAACATGATCACTAAATTTGTATGAAAATTTAAATCACACCACAGGAAAGTAGGAGAGGAGGTGACAAGTGGGGTGAGGGGAATGTTAGAAGGGAGGGCAAATGGGAGAAGGGAGTCACTAGAAATACACACTTTTGAGAAGGGACAAGGTCAATTGTGGGGAAAAAAATAAGGGGGGATAGAGTAGGACAGAGGGCAATATAATTAGTGTTACGTAACATGATTATTATGGAAGTCTTTAGCAAAACAACACATATTTAGTCTGTTTTGAATTGCTTTCCTTCTCAGTGGGGCTGGGAAGGGAGGGAGGGAGGGAGAGAAGTTGGAATTCAAAGTATTAGCAACGAATGTTGAAAATTTTTATTGCATATAATTGGGAAATAAGAAATACAGGGAATGGGGTATAGAAATTCATCTTGCCCTACAAGAAAAGAGAGATGATGTGGATAAGGGAAGGGTGGGGTGTGTCAGAAGGGAGGGTACATTGAGGGAAGGAGCAATCAGAATGCAAGGTATTAGGAAAGGGGTGGGGAGGGGAGTTATGGGGAGAAAAATTGGACATGTTACAAAATGAGGTAAAAGCAATTAGACTTAAAACAATTGATTGAATTAATTACTGAGAATAAATCAGAGACATCTTTAGCTTGGAGAAAAGAATTTTAGTCTAAATTTCCTAGAAGAAGGTAACCTCAGGTAAAATTTGGCACTGATGGAAAAGTTAAGGTTTTAATGCTAAATTTGATTTTA
>JAQQSK010004845.1:0-18336 GCA_028658325.1 Potorous gilbertii
TGAAATTATCAAAGAAAACAGCCCTGATATTCTAGAACCAGAGGGCAAAATAAGTATTCAAGGAATCCACAGATCACCACCTGAAAGAGATCCAAAAAGAGAAACTCCTAGGAACATTGTGGCCAAATTCCAGAGTTCCCAGGTCAAGGAGAAAATATTACAAGTAGCTAAAAAGAAACAATTCCAGTATTGTGGAAATACAATCAGGATAACCAAGATTTAGCAGCTTCTACATTAAGGGATGAAATGGCATGGAATAGGATATTCCAGAAGTCAAAGGAACTAGGTCTAAAACCAAGAATCACCTACCCACAAAACTGAGTATTATACTTCAGGGGAAAATATGCTATTTCAATGAAATAGAGGACATTCAAGCATTCTTGATGAGAAGACCAGAGCTGAAAAGAAAA
Organism: Potorous gilbertii; assembly: GCA_028658325.1. Lineage (NCBI taxonomy): Eukaryota > Metazoa > Chordata > Mammalia > Diprotodontia > Potoroidae > Potorous > Potorous gilbertii. The sequence continues at coordinate 411 of JAQQSK010004845.1, forward strand.
TTTGACTTTCAAACACAAGAATGAGCAGAGGCATGAAAAAGTCAACAGTAAAGAGAAGCCATAATAGACTTACTAAAGCCGAACTGTTTACATTCTTATATGGAAAGAAAATATTTTTAACTCCTGAAACTTTTCAGTATCTAGTTAGTTGGTGGGATAACACACACACACACATGCACGCACACACCCATGCACACACACATGTACACACGTGCACACACACATTCACACACTCAGAGTCAGAGAGCACAGAGTGAATTGAATAGGATGGGATCATATCTTAAAAGAAATCAAACTAAATGGTGAGAGAGAAATGTAGTGGGAGGAGAGAGGGTGAAATGGAATGGGGTAAATTATCTCTCATAGAAGAGGCAAGCAGGAGACTTCTTAGTGGAGGGAAAAAGAGGAGAGCTAAGAAAAAAAAACATGAAGTTTACTCTCGTCACATTTGACTAAAGGAAGGAATAATATGCACATTAATTTTGGTATGAAAACCTATCTTACAATACAGGAAAGTGGGGGAGAAGGAGATAAGCAGGGTGGGGGGATGATGGAAGGGAGGGCAATGGGAGGAGTGAGCAATTTGAAGTCAACACTTATGGAGGGACAGGATCAAAAGAGAGAATAGAAACAATCGAGAGCAGGATAGGATGGAGGGAAATATTCTTAGTGTTACACAAGACGACTATTATGGAAGTCATTTTCAAAACTACAAAGATATGCCCTATATTGAATTGCCTGCTTTCCCAAAGGGAATGGGTGGGGTGGGAGAGATGGGGAGAAGTTGGATCTCAAAGTTTTAGGAACAACTGTCGAGTATTGTTCTCGCTACTAGGAAATAAGAAATACAGGTAATGGGGAATAGAAAGTTATCTGGCCCTACAGGACAAAAGAGAAGATGGGGACAAGAGAAGAGAGGGATGATAGAAGAGAGGGCAGATTGGTGATAGGGGAAATTAGAATGCTCAGTGTATTTGGGTGGGGGAGGGGACAAATGGGGAGAAAGTTGGGAACCCAAAATTTTGTGAAAATGAATGTAAAATATTAAATAAATAAATTTATATTAACAAAATAAATGGCATAGTAAGTTTTGAGAAAGGAAAAGATTATACTCTTTCCTCTAAAACTCTATACAGATATATGTGATTGGATTCCAGATTTATCTGTCACTGACATTTGGGCTTTCAGTGTGTTTTAGTAATACCTTCTCAAAATTTGATTAACAATTTTACACACAAATTTTCTAGGTAATGGTAAATGAAGTGAAATTATTTTCACATTATTAAAGTATCTTTCTGATAATTTTAAAATGCAGAAGGGGTCACTTTATAGTGGACTCTCATAAATTTCTAAAAGATTCTTATAACGGGATTTAGTTAAGGCTTCAAATAGCAAATGGTTTTTAAAATGAATTTCTGTGAATTTTAAAGGTTGGAAGACTAAATTTAAGTAATTTTACTAAATTATATTAAGTCAGAATTATCTAAGCACTTCTAGATTTGGAACCTAAGAATCTCTTTCAGAGTTGTCCTGAAAATAAAACCAATAGTCCAAGAAATGATATCTAGGGAACAGATTACTACATGAGACATCTAGGACTCAAAATATGGTTATTTCATGAATATTTGGAATGAGTCATGGGATACAAGGAGATTTGATGTCAGTTAATATTGGTGATAACTGTTGCATTCTTTGGTCTTTTGTTTCAAGATGCTTATGTTTAAGTTTTCTTGATTAACTTGGTGACATGTAAATCCCTCCACAATAATGCAGGCACCTCTTTGTCATCCTGTTCATAACCCTCTGTTTGATAAATGTCTTTCCTAAAATGTAGAGTACAGGGCACAGCACAATTCTCTAAATGTAGTCTAATGAGGGCAAAATTTAACATCATATCATCTGCTTATTCTTGCCTCAATGTAGACATATTTCAAATTCATTTTCTTCACTGCCATACCACAGCAATCATATTGAGTTTGTAAGCTGGGGGCTAACAGCTTTTTTTTTTAAATTCCACATCTTATATCTGTGATGTTGACTTTTATACCAGACACAATATTTAAATTTATGTAGGGAAAAGAGAATGAGCTCCACATGTGTATTGAGACTCAAATGTGACAAGAGCTATCATTGTGTGTTTTGAAGGGAGGCAAAATGCATATCTCTATTCTCTTCTTTTCTGACCTTTTCCAAGAGATACTTTAATTATTAACCAGAGAGGAGATAAGAAGTGATAGCCAGAGGCAACTCTCTCTTCTCAGAGGGGATAGTGAGCTAGAAGTCTACCTACCTGTTCCCCTAAATATTTTTAGTCTAAGGAATATGATTCAAGTCTATCTAATTTCTTGTCATTTTGTCATTTACCAGAGAAAAGGGGTGCCAAGCTCTTTATCCAAGTTTGGCCCCTTTCCTATCTAATACTAGTTATACAATGAAAACATAATGAATAGCAAAGAAACACATTTATACAAAATAAAGCAAAGGAGAAATTATAGAAGGTATATATAGAAGAATACCTACCAGACAATGCCGAATAAGGAGTTCTTTTATTTGGAGCAAGAAATTTCTGCTTAATCAAGATATGTTATCCTGGATCTTAGCTCAGGGAAAACTTCTCAAACTCTATAGTGTAGCAAACTCAGACTAGGGAAATAATGGAACCAACCTGCTCCACTCATGTCTTCTCAGAATCTTTTCCTTGACTCAATGGATCTAATCCCTTCCCTCTTCCCTCTCAAAGCTGGAAGGAAGGAGTACTTGAAGAAAAATTGAAGTTTGCAGGGCCTAGAAGGGGGATTAATGTTTGAAGAGACCCAAAAGTGCACTGAAGAAGTCTGGAGTTCTTTTGTTCCCATGAATTTGCCCTGACTCTCACATAGGTCTTCCTCTCCACAAATAAAGGAACAGTTCCATACCAATGGACTTTTGGGATAGGGGTTGCATTACAACATTAAATTTCATGCTTTAACTTGACCTGTCAAACCATTTTAGAATTTTGACTCTCTTATGAAGTTGAAACTATTTAGATCATTTGTAAATTTGATGTAACATGATCTGAGCCATTATACTCTGATAAAAGCATATGTATAAATGGCAACACATATACACACATGTATACGTTTATATAAAATATATAATATGTATTAATATTAAGATACCATACTCAAATTCACTGGACAGTCCCTTCAAGTTTATTGTCACTAAACCACTAGTAATATAAACCATTGAAACTTAGACTCAGCATTTCAAATAATTTAAAATCCTATTCTTGATGAAGCCATGCTGGTTTTTTGTGATTATTGTTTACTCTTCTAGATACTCAGTAACATTCTCTTTAATAATGTATTCTAAAATTTTGCAAGGATTCAAAGTCAGATTCAGTGATATATTCTTGGTATTATATCTTTTGGAACCAAAATTTAAACTTGGTTTTTTTAAAAACATCAAATTCTTAAAGTTTAAGCTAGAAAATATGATAGATGTCAATTCCTTTGAAAAATATCTTGAAGGTTTATTTGAATGAAAACTTAGTATGAGTAAACAATATAACATATCAACCAATATTGTTAATATCATCCCAGAACACATGAAGATGCACAATATATAGTACAAAGAAGTCATTAACACTTTAGTCTGCCCTACTTATATGTGGAGCAATATTATCAGATTTGCCATCCCAAAAGGAAGGACATTAGCAAAATGGAGATAACTTGAAAAAGGATTATGTTGAAAGACCTCAAACCATAAAATGATTGGTTGAAAGAACTGGTGATGCTTAACTTAGAGAAATGAAGATTTCAGGGAAATAGCATAGTTCTCTTAAAGCATTTGAATACCTGCCTTGTGGAAAGACAATTAGAATTCATCTAATTTTTGCAAAGGAGAGAACTTGGAACAATGAACAGAAGTAAAGAGAAGTTGGTATAAGTTCTTTGGGGGGAGGAGGGAATTAAAGCTATCTAAAATGGATGAAAATCTTCCTTGAGTGGTGGTGGGTTACTGTTCACTAGTTTCCAGAAGAACAGTAGATGACTAATCATTTGTAATTTAACAGATGATAGTATTATTCAAATAACCATTTGGATTAGATGATCTCTAAATTCTCTTTCAGCGTGAAGATTACATATTGTGTACAAATGAGTCACTGTGTTTATCATGAAGGTTTTGTGAGCCAGGAACACTTAGTGGAACTGGAAAGTCTTGAGCTTACTAGCACAGTTCCAGAACACTAACTGCTATTCTGAGCCAAGATATTCTGAGGCAATCTGAGACTTCTTGGTGCATGAATCAATCAATAAAAATTGACAAAGAGCTTATTGTATGCCAGGCACTGTGCTAAGCACTAGATAAACTTTGTCTGTAAGTGGACTGATTTTGGACCAAACTATGGACTTTGTGATTAAGGACAGTATGAATACAGTTTTAAGATTATACTTGAGGAGTTCCTGAGATTCAAGTGAACATTCTTGACAAATATTTTAGTTTCTTTGTAGATGTGTTTACTTTTCCTTGAGTGTTGTTGGATATGTTTTAGAAATGGATTGCTTGTGTAACACTTCAGGCTCTGAGTGATCTATTGCCCCAACCATGTAACTATGACCAAAACAAAGACTATTATTGCATCCCAGATGTATTCACCAATAAGAAATATATCTCTCAAGTGTTTATATCTAGTAGCTAATGAACACTTTATCACCATCCTCTTTAAGGAATCACCAACTGTACTAATCATTTCCTCTTTCTTTGAACAAGGTTTGGTTGCTTCTCACTAGATATTTTCATTACCATTGCATGGAGGACCAGAACTTGCTTCCTCCTCAATGTCTTCAGTTCTACACACTACTAAATGATTCTCTAATCTTAATTCCTAGGTTTCAGAGGGACATTTCTCTTTCTCTTTAGTTTCTGCATAATATTTTTCTGTGGTCTAAAGAATCATTCCCGAGTTATGGGGAGTTTTCTAACAGTGAGTAAGTTTTTCACGATCTTCATACAATTATTCCATTTATAGAAGCACAGCCAATAAATTTTCATAGACTATAGTGCTGAGCAGGTGTGGGGAATTTGTTCCCTTGGGACCACATGTGGGTATGGCCTTTTGACTGAATCCGAGTTTTATAGAACAAATCCTTTCATTAGGGGATTTGTTCTGTGAAGTTGGGATTCAGTCAAAGGATTGCATTTGAGGATGTAGAGGGTCATGTATGGGCTCTAAGGGGCAGATTCCTCACCCTTGGTAGAACATAGGTTCACAAAGTGGGTGATACTGACCCTAGAAAAATCAGTTACCTCAGGTGCAATTGGGGTATACAGAAGAAAAAAAACAACCCCAGAGGGGCACTGAGTAATTTTATTTCTTTTTTGAAAGAGGGACATAGGCTAAATAAATTTGGGAACCTCTGAAGAGACATTCCTAAGATTACCTCATATATGAAAAAAACAAAGATTGGAGAGATGAAGTACTTTTTAAAGATCATCAGAGTAGTTAGGGACAGAACCCAGGTTCCAAAATTTTGACTCTAAATTCATTACTCTTTTCACTTAATGAAGCTATCTACACACAATTCCTACTGTAACAAAGTGAGGTTTTATCTAGCAACATTTCCATTTTTATTGAATTCATTTCTATTTAAGTGTGATCAATTTTCTATACTAATATAAAATTGTGGAAGTATTTTACCTATAATTTGTAGAGTAGCTTATTTTCCAGTAATATACCATATCTGAAAATAATTCATTTGTAAATAGATTTTGAAATCTTTGCTTTATTGTAACTAAAAATGAACCAACTTCTTGGAACAAGTACAATTCAGAATAAGAACAAAAAAAGGTGATTACACTTGTGAAGTTCAACATCCATTAATCAAAATTACAAAGGATAGCAACAAATCACCAAAAAAAAATCCAATGAAAAGAGGTCACAGTTCTTCATTTTGAACCAGATCAGCTATCATTTCACTATTTTCCTGAACAGCTATGCTGTGGGTTAATTTTTTAAAGATGTATTTCATATAGCTACTCTTTCCTATCTTGTTCTGGTCCACCCCCTACAAACTAGTATATGACCTAACGTACTATTTTGTGCCTTTTAAAATCTAATCCAAGTGAGATGTAATAAAATTCCTTAATTTTAATGATTAATGGATTAATAATAAATGGATCTAATATTCTCTCTGTAAATGTTACGAGAAAATATTAAGAAAATTGCAGAATAATTTAAAGATATCTCAAAGGTTTGCCTTTGATAGGCAAATAAAGAAAATGTCTGAGATAGTTTCATTGGGTATATAAATGCAACAAGAAAGACTGTCACGTGACAATTGATCATTTTACTTTTTCAGTTCTGGTTATAAATATAGGCCCCCAGGAAGATAATTACAGCTTATAACATTAATGGCTAAGATTTACATAGTGTCTCCTATGTGCTAGACACTGTGTTGTTTCATAAATATTACCTCATACAGTCCTCACCACTGCCCAAGAAGGTAGGTATTACTATATCCCTATTTTACAGATAAAGATATGAGGCAGAGAGAAAATATGCCACCAGGATGATACAGTAACTACTCAGTACATCTCTGAGGCTTGATTTGAATTCAAGTCTTCCTGGCTATACATCCATCACTCTCTACAGTATGCCACCTAACTGCCACTATAACAACCTGTGATGTAGAGAGTGAAGAGCTGAAGAATTTCCATGGTGAAACCATCTCAATATACGTGTTGATACTTTATTATGTGTCACAATATAGATATGGGAGACCATAGGGAATAGCATATTAGAGAATAAAAGTTTTGATCAAGACATCTAAGATGCCAAAGGTTTATAAAGTACTCCAGTTACTTTCATTTGGAAACCATGAATTTCTTCTTCTAGAAGAGATCTTGGAAGAAATGATATTATAAGCACTGAATAATATCACACAGAAAACTGTGAAAAATAGGCAGAAGAGATTAGTTATAGGACAACTATGTACAGTCTAATGATGTACTTGTTAGCATAATGATGTAAAACATCCAAAATATTAGAAGATAAAGGGAAGAAGGTACTGCATACAGTTACAATTATTCTAACCCGGCATACTGAAAAGAAAATTATGTTGCAAAGCTGTTTGCCCTTAATTCTCAAGGAAGACCATGACATCATGAAGCTGATGCCATGACTTGCAAGTAGATTGGATTTAAGTGCAGGAGGGCTGTGTAAAGTCACTAGAATCACTTTCTCCTCTGGAACCATCTTGGCCCAGTGGCAAGAAATGGATCAGGATGACTAGAGATGGACCCAGAGGCAATGGCAGACTTTGACCTTTTTAAGCTAAGGTCTTTCCTATGAGTCAGTCTGACTGAGAATGGCCTCTATTACCTACCCCCAAAAAAATCAGTCTTGGAGGGGAAAAACCTTAGGTTTCTGGCCAAAACAGAAAGAATTGCTATTTACATTCATACTGAGCCATCCGGGCCCAAAAAATGATCAAACTTGGCTTGGGCTGGGACCTATTTTTGACCCATTAAGGAGAACTAGAAATGGATAAATACAAAATGGGATGTGTATTTGAGAATTACTATGATTTAAAAACAAAAAAGCACCAAAGAATTCATCATTATAATTTTAATTATTTTAAGAGTACCTCTGTGAGCTTAATGTAGATTACTTGTTCCCTTCCTGTCCACTTTCACCTTCATATCTTCACTTTCAGTATTTCTATTCCACACTACTTTTTTTCCTCATCTTGAAATGCCTCCCTCCTTCAAGTTCCAACAGAGATTCTACTTATTTTATGAATTCTTCCCTCAATCTCCCATCAGCAATTGATATCTTGCTCCACAAATTTCCCCTAGCACTTTGCAGGACGTCTTTGTTCATAGGACATTCTACCCCTCATTATAGTAAACTCTTGAAAGTTAAAGATAATGACAAATCAATCTACAACATCATGCCTAAAGTAGGTGTAATAAATATTTGTTGAAATAAATTTCTTAAAAAATGATGCTAGCTGCTAAAATACTGAAATACTTAAATGGATAGATTTTAATAAGATAAATGATCCTGAGGATTCTTATGTTCATAATAAACTTTAGGCCCAAAACCTATGTCACAGTAAGAGATCTTACTGCTTTTGGTTCACTAAAGACTAAGTGATTTACTGCAAGTGTGGACATATTGAAAGATAATTTTCATTAGCACAGTATTTCATTGTTCAGGGAGTTCTCACACAGGTCAACAACTTGGTTAACACGTTGCAGTTATATTTTAAAAGTGTTCCACCTTATATCTGAAAGGATGAAAAGTAACAAGCATTCATCAGATAGATCCTATGTGCCAGGCACTGTATTCAGCACCTGAGAAATATTTCATCCTTAGAACAACTCTAGGAAGTAAGCCCTATTATTATTTCTGTTTTACATTTGAGGAAATTTAAGCAGATAGAAGTTAAGTGACTTGCCCAAAGTCACACAACTAGTAAGTATCTGAGGTGACATTTAAATTCACCACTTCCTGATTCCAGACTCATAGTTCTATTGACTGTGACACGTAACATGCATATAAAGTTCATGATGAAGTCCTTGATTATGACTCTGTGTAGGTGACTACTCCCTAATCCCCCTAAGAAACTCCTATATTGTCTTTCTTATGTTTGTGTGTGTGTGTGTGTGTGTGTGTGTGTGTGTGTGTGTGTGTGTGTGTATTCTGAGATTCAGATGTACTATTCAAACCACCTACAGAGTATATCTCTACCCAGATAACTTATCTGCACATCAAACTGAACAGATCGACAAATGAACTCATCTTTCTCACAAAATGTACTATCTCATTCTGGATTCACTGTTTTTGCAGCTGTTTTTTTCATTGACCCAGTCATATTAAAATTTTTTACTCTAGTTTCCTTGGATTTCCCCTTCTTTGTCTAAATCTACCACTATCTTCTTTGGAGGACTTTTACCTAGTAAAAGAAATCAATCTTGCAGGGAAAAAACCTCAGATTCTCTGGCCAAAACAGAAACAAATGCTATTTATATTCACTCTGAGTCATCAGGGCTCTTCCTCTTTGTCTAATTCTACCAGTGCCAACTCAGAAATATGTCATGAGTGCTTTCCTTCTCTATTACTGACATCTTCTAAGCACAATCTTTTATTATTTCCACCTGAGCCATGGGATTATCTAGGAATTGATACCTTACTAGAGAGATAAAGAATAACTAAACGTTATCCATGGATGTATAGCCAAAATATGAAGGAAACTAAATCTGGTTTCAATTGATGGAATTAGAGATATTTAATCTAAAGAACAAAATATACAAAAGGGATATGAAAATTATTCTTAAATATCCAAAAAATTGTCACCTGAAAGAGGAAATGAACCTGTGCTTTGTACTCCAAGGAGTGGATCTGATTATAACCAATTGCCATATAGCAAAAAGAGGCATATGTTAGTATATTTCCATTATTAGAGTTGTGCAAAAATGGAATGTTATGTTACAAGGTAGTGTGTTCCTCCAAGATTTAATGGGGGAGTCTCAATAACAATGAACTGGGGATGCTGTAGACAGAAATCATATATCAGATCTCGGTTTGACTAGCTAACTTCTCAGACTTCTATTATTAGTATCATAATATTTCTATGATTATTTTTTTCCTCATAGAAGTTAGAACTTGTATATCTGGTAAACCAGAATTGGTTTTTGAAGATATATTAAAGATGATGAAATTTAAGCAAAGAGAGATTACAGGCTTGTCCAATATCATCTAAGCTAAGTGGATGTGATTTAAACTGAAGTATTTTTTAAATTGATAAATCATATTTCATTGTATTTTAGCTGCTTTCGCCAAATGCTCTCTGTCTCTGTGTCTCTCTTTATTTCTCTGTCTCTCTTTCTCTCTCATTAATTCTTTCTTTTTTATGTAAATGTATTCTGTCCTTCTTTTCCTTAAATACATTATCACTGATCCTGATATCTAGAAATGTTTCCTACTTTCAGCTTTACCCTAGCCATCATCATCCAGGAAAGCATTCCTTGGTGATAAATGACATATCAACTTCCTCTGCTGCTGCAACCACAAGCTTTGCATCCCCAGTAGCCACATTTAGGGAAGATCTAGGAAAACAATCACCTCACCAAAGTCCTTGACACTGTCAAATGTTTCATTTCAGACATAGCTAGAGTTTTATCAATTGAAATAATTTTAAAGACGAGTTTGTTACAGCAGCCTTATATTCCCTCTAGTTCTTAAATAAATTGAATCACTTGTCATTTAGGCAACTAGACTTTAATATTTATCCTACCACTATACCCAAAAGATCACCACGACTTTCATTAGTTGTCTAGTTTAACCTTACCGTATGCATTATCTCCTGATTTTAGAACATCAGCTCCTTGAAAGCAGGAATTGTGTCACTTGTACTTGTATTCTCAGTGCTTGTCATAGTGTGAGAACTTTAAAAACTAATTTTATTCATTCACATTCCCAAATCATATATCCTCATATATGTTTAATTCCTCTTTTCAAATTATTGCCCTACATCTCTTCATTCCCAAATTTCTAGAATAAAAAATAATATCTACTCTTATTCATCTATTACCTCCTTGAAATCTGATTTCTGGTTCAATCTTCTACTGAACTCAATCTAAAATTACTAATAGACCTCTTATCGCAAGATCCAGGGACTTTGTATTTTTTTTTTCCAATTCTTATTTTTCATGATTGAATTTGATACTGTTGACTGGTTCCTTCAAAATACTTTCCCCATGGATTGTGGGCCTGTACTCTCTTGGTTGTCCTCCTATGTCCTGATTAGTCCTTTTTGGCTTTGTTTATTGTATCATCTTCCTCTTTCCGAATACTCTACAGTCCTATCCTTGGTTCTCTTATCTGTTTGCTTTATAAGATCTCCTCAAATTAGCAAAAAATAAATAAATAAAAATAAAACTTTTATTACCCATGTAGCTTCAGTTATCAGCTGGGTACAATTCAAATCTACATCTTCAGCCCTAAACTATCCCCCAATTACCAGCTTCACATTTCTTACTGCTTATTTCCAACTATATCACTTCACTTCACCATCTCTATAAATGTATCATTCCTCCTAATTTCTTTATTTCTGTTGATGGTAGCACAATTTTCCCAGTCACCCAAGCAGGAAATCTTAGATTTATCTTTCCCTTTTTTCTCTCTGTCATTACATTTCCAATCAATCTCCAAATCATATAACTGCTTCTTTTTCATTTCTCCTAGCTACTTGCCTAGTTTGGATCATCATTAATGTAAACAAAATCCAATGCAATATTTTTCATGATAAATTTTTTTCAAATTTTTTTTGAATTTACAGAAATCTGTTTTCTCTCCCCTCATACCACTGAAAGAAAGAAAAACATTTCTTCTAACAAATATACATTATACATTTCCCTGATTATCTATGTTCAAAAGATATGTCTCATTATACACACTAAATGCATCACTTCTCTGTCAGAAGACAGAAAGCATATTTCATCATTAGACATCTGGAGTCATGAATGGTCCTTGCATTGATCATATTCCTTTTGGCTGTCAAAATTGTTTGTCTTTACAGTGTTGTTATTATTGTTTAAATTTTGTTCTTTCTTCCATTCATTTCCTTTTTGTCAGTTTATAGAATTTTCAATTTTGTTTCATTTTTATAATTTTATAATGAATAAGAATACATCAATTAATCATTTTTTGCTACACATTGATGATACAAATACAAAAAAGAAATACTACCTGTCCCTATAGAACTTACATTTAAATCGTTGTTATGATGGTTGTCTTTCATTCTCGAAGAGGACCAAAAATATCATTATGTTGGGGGTCAAAGTTGGTGTATCAGACTGTGGATGATAAGACCAACATGAGTTCAGAATGCTCCACAGGTGAGGTGCAAATAGTTCACATGAACATTTGGGTATCTCTAAATTTGTTCATCTCACTTTTCTTTTGAGCTACTGTAATTCTACTTCACTCATAAAGTCAAGTGCCTTCTTTGATAGGGCACACCATGCTGGGCAGTCTTTTGCCAGTGTCTCCATGTCATGTGATCAGCAACAAAGTTCTTGAAAGCATCCTTATGTTGCTTTTTCTGACCTCCACGTAAGCCTTTGCCTTGTGTGATTTCTCTGTAAAATAGTCTTTTAGCAAATGTACATTTGAACTACAAACAACATTACCAGTCCTTTGGAGTTACACTCTCTGAAATAGTTTGAAAACTTGGCAATTCAGCTTAAGAAAGGACCTAAGTTTATACTACCCTGTCTTTGAAGGTGATCTTTAGATTCTTCCTAAGACAATTCAAATGGAAGCAATTCAGTTTCCTGGCATAAGCTAGTACACAGTTCAAGTTTCACAGGCACACCACAATGAAGTTAGCACAACAGCTCTATAGACCTTCAGTCTGATAGTCAGTCTAATACCTCCTCTCTCTCACATCTTTGTTCAGTGCCTCCCTAACAATGAGTCAGCTCTGGCAATGTGTGTGTCAACTTTATTAGTTTTGTGGGCATAAGTGGAAAGCATACTGCCAAGGTAAATGAACTTATCCAAATCATTCAATATTTCTCCATTTGCTGTAACCAATGGCTCCACGTATGGTGCTGGCTGGTAGAGAGCCTATGCTTTCTTGGTCTTAATTGTCAGGTCAAAATTAGCACACAAGCAGCAGAGAATCAATACTTATGTTGTTGTATCTCCACTTCAGGGGCTACATTAAGTGGACAATCCATCTGTGAACAGCAACAACAAATTCTTGCACCAACTCTTCCCCCATGTTAATTTTAGCCTTTTCAAGTTGCATAGTTTACTTTCAGTATGGCATCTGATCTTGATGCTATTTTTGTCCTTATTTAAGGTGTCAGACTACATTGGGGAAAACATGGTAAAAAGCATGGGAGTAAGCACACAACCCAGCTTAATTCCATTGGTGAATGGTAAAGAGCAAGAGCACTGTCCATTATCCAGAAACCATGCAAAGATTTCATCATGAAACTGATGTACAATACTGATGAACTTCTTGAGGCATCCACATTTTGCCATTATTTTCCACAAGCCCTTATGATTGATAGTCTTGGTCAGATTGACAAGTGTTGTCATTTCTCCTGTATTTGTAAAGCAACAAATACCATATCAACTATTCATTGGTCCTTTTTGAAGCCATATTGACTTTCAGGTACATAATCATATTTCAGATGAAAGATCAACCTATAAAGGAGAACTCTGGCAAGAATGTTACCCTCAATAACTAAGAGAGACACCTCCCATTCCCCTACTGTGATTGTTATAGGACAATTTATTTCCGTTATCTTCTTAAAGATGGACAATGGAGGTATCTTTGAACTCCTAGGAGATAACCTCCTCTTGCTATATAACTTGGAAAATTTTAATCAGCTATTGTATGAGCAGTAGACCCTCTGCCTTGTCAATATCAGTTGAAATAAGAACAGGACTAGGGTCTTTGCCACATGAGAGGAATCTAATGACACTGAAAACCTATTCTTCATTTGGAAGTTCAGCTAGAGAAGGACTGACTTCAACATGAAGTATATGGTCAGTGCCTTCAGCAAGGATTGATGACAGTTTGTTGAGAACACTATGGTTTAGCCCATTACTGAGTGTTCAACCCATCTCCCCAGGATCATGTCTTTATCACTAATCAATGGGGTTCCATCAACACTTAGTAATTGAGAGGCACCCTAGGTCTTGGGCCTATAAAAAATCTTTATGGCATCGTGAAAATGTCTTGTGTTATTACTATCAGCATGAAACTGAATTACATCAGCCTTCTTACTGAGTCAAGAATCCTGCACCTCTTTAAGTTTTGCATGCACTTTATTTTTAGTAGAGTTACATGCTACCTCTTTAGAAATGGATGAACTATCCTGCTGGTAAACCTATGGAGTTCTTGTTTTTCATTCAGAAGCTTCTGAATTTCCCCATCATTTTCTTCAAATCAATCTTGCTTGGTGTTTGCGAATGCTCTGGCCCAGATGAGTAAATGTGGTACACCAAATCTCTGAAAGTTGCCCAGTACTTTGCTATTCCCCTGCTAACAATTGCATTGGCTCAGGTTTCCCTCCAAGTGAGGGATAAACTGTTCCTACTTGTAGAAATTCTCTAATCAGTTGATCTTCCCTTGGGACTGATACTTTTGTTGAATGGGAATATTTATTTTAGAGAACATGTCTATGACAAGTTCAGCACTTTGTGCTACATATCATGTTTGTTACTTTCCTGTCCTGTTTGTTCTCCGTAGGATGACATAGTCTATTAAAAAATGCCAGTGTTTACTGAAAGGGTGAGTACACAAAGCTGTATTGCATTTAGGTAAATGGAAGACAGTGTTAGTGATTATAAGATCATGAGATACACAAATCTTTACTAGTAACTGACTATTATTGTTGTTTCTGACTCCACTTCTCCCAAGGTCTCCCCGTCATGTATGGTAGCTTGTGCCTACTCTTGCATTAAAGTCAACCAGAATTGTCTTCTTTCAACACATTTATGGTAAAGGTCTCCAGTTTTTCATGAATTTTTCTTTGCCTTCATCAGAGTTTGTCATGGTGGGAGGATATGCACTGATGAAGGAAGCAGGGGACTCTCCTGCAAATGGCAATCATATTGTCATGAGCCTGTTATTCCATCTTTTTGGGAGGCATACAAGCTTGTTGATTAGATTAGTTGGATTGCAAAACATATGAAAGCTTCATAAAAATCTCTTTTACTTCAGCCACTTTAGAAAAAGCATGTATCCAACTCTTACTTCAGCAAGCTGACCTTCATTGGCCAGCCTTGTTTCACTCAGGGATATTATTTTGATGCAACATGTACTGAGTTCTCTCAAAACAAGAGATATTCATTATTCAGGTCTACTGGATTTTGTGTGGTTCCTGAGCATGCATACATTCTATGTACCAATGATGAGTACTGGCGTCAACTTCACAAAACTTTCTGTATATTGTGTGTGTGTGTGTTTGTGTATTTTGACTACAGGGTGGGATCTCCTTGTTCCATAGTAAGTAGGTTAGAGTTGGGTAAAGCAGACGATTTTATTTCAGGAGTTGAGCAATGTAATCCTTTAAAAAGACTACTCCAATAACCAAAGAGCTGTTGACTTTCAATACTGCTTCAGTTCAGTGAGAATATGATGCTATGTTCAGGACAATCTGTATTGTGACCATAACTCCCAGTGTATGTGCACTTGCTGCTTGGTCACTTGCCTATTACTACAGAATTTTGAGAACTTTACAATGGTAAAATGGTATTGGTTATGTCTTTTGATTAACACACACATTAGATTTAAATGAGGCAGAGTTGTTGGGAGTGCTTGGCCTCATTCTCTCCCTCAGATCCATAAAAGTCTACTGGCAAAATAAAAGTCAAGATGATTGTCACTGACACCAGAGGCAGTGGGTGATCTTCCAATCTTTGATGTTGAAATGGCACGGATATCCTGTTCAATCAGTTGGAACAAATGGTTCTTATCCACATGTAATGACAATCAAATTAGGATCTTTTGCTGTCTTCGTTTTACTAAAAATGCCTCTGACTGAATAATATGATCAAGAAGGATCTTTCCCACCCATTGTGGGAAGCTTGATCGGGACTTTGTTTTGTAGAAAGGTCCCAAGGACCTTTTATTTTTTCTACTGAGGCACTGGGTCAACGAGTTATGCCCCCTGACTCTAAAAAGTGTATGAATACACTGAGAGTGAAGTTTTACTTTGAGGGCTTAGTTTTTGGAAGAAGATCTGTGTGCCAGAGGAGATTCTGGGAAAACACTAAGAAGCACTCCCTCTACATCCTCCCCTCCCTAGGCTTTTGAAAACCCCAATGTTGGTGCTTCCCCCCCGGTAAAGATATTTTATGTTAGTGGTCAGGCAGTTTGGAAGCACTGTTGATTTTTGATTTCTCTGCAATTTTGATTTTGATTTTCTCTGATACATTTGCTTAATTAAACTGGGATTGTTAACACCTCAAACATTACGTTTCCTTTTATGAATGAGGATTTAAGAATCTGTGCATATATTGGGGTGCTTACTGATACACCACCCATGCTGCCAGGGGAAGTCTGTGCATGCTTGAGATAGACACCACTCTAATTCATCAATGGTCGGAGACTCCCTGTTGAGCTTATCTGCCGAAATTGTTACCAGAGGGTGGCTGCTATGTATGCAACAGCTTCTTGGAGCCACAGGTGAAAGTTGGGAAAATCAGATTGACACCAGATGTGGAAAGCAGCCCTGAAAACTCTTCATCAGGCCCCCTCCAAAAGTAATAGCCTTCCCTGAACATAGTTTACATGCCACTACACTACACTATACTATATACTACACTACACTACACAGGAAAATAACACACATGCATGAAATAGAAAGAAAGCAAATATAAGATAACTTACATTGGGAGGAGACAATATTTGCCTCAGGAATCAAATATCTTATACAGAAACTGGCACTTAAGCTGAATCTTACAGGAAAATCGAAATATGAAGAGGCCAAGTTGAGGAAAGGAAATATTTCAGACATGAGGCTCAGTCAAAGTAGTGTTATTTCCACCAGACGACAAGGAGGTTAATATAGTTCAATAGTTGCATGAATGGGGGATGATGATGGCTGGAAAGGGGGATGTGAGAACCCCCACAAATACCACAGCACCAGGGGCAGGTCATTTGGAGAAGAATTCAGGAACTCAAGCCTTGTTGAAGTCAAGGTAAAAATTTATTACACTTTTCAGAGAACAAGAATTCTTAGGAAATATAAAATCTTAAAGAGGTACAGGAAAAATTTAAAAAGCATATGCTACAGTATCACTTGTGCCAAATATGCTGACTAGATGTTTTGAGGTGGCATTAGGGAGTGATTAAGTAGTGGTCAGTTCTGAAAGGAAGATGCACTTTTTGGTATCTACTGCCCAGGTACTTTGCCCAAAAATCATTGTCAAATAGTTTATGGTGGGTAACCTGGAGGTGTGGCTTTAGGTAACTTAGTCAACCAGCAGTCAGGGCTGGCTCAGAAAAACCAGGCTTTTCTCATCAATGTCTTGTTAGACAATATTAATATAGGGCAATATAGGTATGTCCAAGTCTAGGAAAAATATAATTGGTCAGTGAGTAGTGAATGTCCTTATGACCCAGTACACAGTCAGTTCAGTACACAGCTGGTTCAAACTAATGTGTTCTATAGGTGCAGCAGGCTACTATAGTAGGAAGGGATGTAACAGCTGTTGTTAGGGCAGGCTGTGTCCTTCAGCTGGGGAGAAACTGCTTGAGATAGTATTTTGAGGATAGGGAGAAATGTGATTTTTAAAGGGAAACATGATTTTAGAATTGGGGCCCAAATACATGCAACCAAATCCCCCATCAGGGGGAATATTATGAAATCAAGATAAAATGAAATATCATCAAAGAAGTTATATTTCATCTTAAAAGTCATAGAGAAATATAAAGTTTATTGAGTTGGGAGGGAGTGTGAAGAGTTCAGACCTTCTGTTTATGAAAATCACTAATAGTTAGACGATGGGTTGGCAATGGAGAGATATGAAGCAGGAATACAAAGTAAGAAGGGAAATAGTGTATACTTTCAAGGTCAGGGGTAGTATAATGTAGTGTTTACATGATTTGCCTTGGAGTTAATAAGACCTAGCTTTAAGTCCTTCCAGAAATACACCTGGTAGATGAACAAATAACTTTTCAGTCCCATTCAAGAATATCTAAATCATTGTAAATTACAAAGAATCAGGGGATGTTAAAAGGGATAGAAAATAAATGCTTGATAATTGGAAAAATAAATTTAAACCCTATAAATTGCAGTTGACTTGGTGATATGCCTTGGTAAAAATTATTTCAGAGTCAACTATGGGAATGTATTGGATGGGCCCGTATTTGGATATGGATATCCACTGACATGAACATGAAGTCAGGAA
>JAQQSK010004846.1:0-18638 GCA_028658325.1 Potorous gilbertii
TCTTTACCTGATGGTAAGCAGACCTCCTCGTCGTCAGAGACAGATGGAGGAATGATCTTTTCAAGGAAATAGCCATCTATGGTCTTAGTTTTTTTCCCTTTTCTGGGCATTTTCCCAGCCAGTTATTTGATTTCTGAGAGTCCTCTCCACCCCCTGGCCTAGAGCCGCCCGCTAGTGCTTGGGGTCTGAGATTCAAATGCTGCTCCCCAGCCTCAGGGCTTTTGGGGGCAGGCCTGACTGCTCTTCAATGGGGGCTTATCTGCTGGTTCTGAGGTTGGGGCAGGGTCGCCTCTCAGGTTCAGTTCCCTCAGGGGGTTTATACAGAGATCCTTTGTAGTGGAGCTGGCGTGGAGCTCCAGCCTGCTCTGGGAGTCTCTGGCCCAGCTGCCTCAGCCTCTGCCGCTGCAGCCGCTTCCCAGGGGGTCCGAGTCCCGGAGATCCCCCGCTCCCCTCTCAGCCCATCTCTCTCACTGACCTGTGCATCTGTGGGTGGAGGGACCTTCTCGACCTCCCTGACGCCTGCTGGGCTCTGCTTGCTCCTCTCAGTGCCGCGTGGCCGGGCTGGGAGAGGGGAGGACTCTGCTCCCGTCTGGGGTACCTTTGCGGTCGGTTTTTCAGGGCTCTCTGCAATGGAAATCTCCTTCACTGTGTGGCTGCGTGGCTTCCACTGTTCCAGAATTAGTCAGGAGTTCTTTTTACATGGAATCTATGGGCTGTGGATTCGGAGCTACCAAATGTGAGTCTTTCTACTCTGCCATCTTGGCTCCGCACCTCTATGAATTTGTTTTACACTGTTTGCTCATATTCCTATCAAAATGCTCATCATATTAAGTCTTTGTCCAGTGTTTCCAATGTGGGTCGGTGTGGAGATAGGTGTACTGTCACACGCTTCAGTGTTTCGGTAGCAGTCCCTTGATCCCCCACTATCTGTGGTCCCAGAGCTCTGGAAGCAACTGCTGCTGCTAATTCTGTTACTATTGCCAGCTCCCTTTACCTGGAACTGGAGCTTGACCCAAGCTAGACTATGCTCTTCTTTGATCCAAGTCCCACAAAATTTTCCCCCTGATCATCTATACTGTCTTTGCTGAGTTGAGAAAACTAGAAACCACCACAACTGCCAATGATTCAGTGTCCGGAGTCCAACTTCAGCACATCTGTGCCAGCACAGCTAAAGCCAGACTGATCTCCACTCACAGCCTGGTATGATATACACTTCTTGTCGATCTTCCAGGTTATCTTGGGCTGGAGATTTGCTTCCTTCTGTCACCTATAGGGTTTGTAGCTCTAGAATTTATTTAGAGTTATTTTTAGGTATTTTGAGAAGTTTAAAAGATAGCTCAAACAAGTCCCTTCTTTTATTCCGCCAACTTGGCTCTGCACCCCAGAATGAATTATTATTAAAACCACTACAGAACATAGGAATAAATGCAAATTTTCTTAAAATGAAAGGTAGCATCAATCTAAAATCATTAGTAAGCATTATGTGTAACGCAAATAAGTTAGACATTTTCCCAAAGAGATCAGAGGTAGATTAAGAATGGCCTTTAACACCTCTACTACTTAATATTGTACTAGAAAGGTTAACTTTAGCAGTAAGAGCAGTAAAAGTAATTTAAGGAATTAGAATAGGCAATGAGGTAACGAATAAATTAATCATCACAAATGACAACATGGTATAATTAGCTAGTCCTAGACAATCAACTACAAAACTACTTGAAATAATTGACAACCTTAGTATAGTTGCAGGATACAAAATAATTTCATGTAAATCATTGAAAATCCAATGTATCACCAATAAAACGTAGTGGTAAAAGATAGAAAGACAAAACTCATTTAAATAATAGTAGATATTACAAGTCATCATGTAGTTTAACTGCCAAACCAAATTCCAGAAGTATATGAACAGAGTTGCAAATCATTTTGTTCAAATAAAGTCAGATTTAATTAATTGGAGAAATATAAATTGCTCATTGGTAGGCTGAGCTAATATAATAAAAATGATATTCATTCTTAAATTAATTTTCTTTTGCAGTGCTATGCCAATCAAACTAGCAAAAAATTATTTTCTACAGATATAAAGAATAATAAAACAAAACCCCCTGAAGAACAAAATTTTCAGAATAACAAGGGAATTAATTAAATGAAATGAAAGGGTAAGGTGGCCTACTCATTTAAGATCCAAAACTGTATTTCAAAGTAGCAGTCACCAAACTACTTGTCAATGTCAAAGAAACAGAGTGGTGAATCAATGGAATAGGTTACGCAAAAAAGGCACAGGAGTGAATAATTATAGTAATATATTGTTTGATTAACCCAAATATTACCATATCTTGGATAACAACTTCTTATTTGACAAAACTATTGGAAAAACTGGAATGCAATATGGCAAAAGCTAGACAGATATCAATGTCTTATACTGTATACCAAAATATGATCCAAATTGGTATATGATTTAGACATAAGGGGTGACAGTTTAAGCAAATTAGGAGAACAAGGAATAGTTTATGGTCAGATCTATGAATAAGGGAAGAATTTATGACAAAATAAGTGATACAGATCATTACAAAATGCAAAATGCATAATTTTGATTGCATTAAATTATAAAGGTTTGCCACAAACAAAGCCAATGCAAACAAGGAAATAATTTTTATAGGCACTGTCTCTGAGAAGGGTCTTGTTTTTAAAATATGTAGAGAACTGAGTCAAATTTATAAGAATGAAAGTTATTGATGAATTGATAAATGGTCAAAGGATATGAACAGACAGTTTTGACATGAAAAACATTTAAGCTATCTATACCCATATAAAAAAATTCTCTAACTACTGTTGATGATAGCAATGCAAATTGAAAAACACTGATGTACCAACTCATACCTACCAAATTGCCCAATATGAAACAAAAGAAACATGATGCGTGTTGGAGAAGACGTGCGAAAATTGGAACGCTAGTGCATTGCTGATGGTATTGTGATCTCATCAAACCACTCTGGAGAGCAATTTGGAATTATAAAACTCTGCATAGGCTTTGTTCCAGCACTGCCACTCCTAGGTCTGTGTCACAAAGAGATTATAAAAAATGAAAAAAAAATCACGAACCACTCATACTGAAATATTTATAGCAACTTTTAGAGAGGGCTAATATTTGAAATTTAGGGTATGCAAATCAATTGGGAAATGTATGAACAAGTTTTGTATTTGAATATAATGGAATAGATGACGGAAAAGATGAGCAGGCAGATTTCAGAAAAAAAACTTGGAAAGTCTTGCATCAACTGCTGTTGAGTGAAGTGAGCAGAGCTAGGAGAACATTATACACAGTAACTGCCACCTTGTGTGATGACCAGTTTTGATGGACTTAGCTCTTCTCAATAATGTAATGATCTGTGATAATTCCAGTACATTCATGATGGAAAATACTATCCACATTCAAAGAAAGAACTATGGTAGCTGAATGCAGATTGAGGCATACTATTTCCACATTTTTGTCACTGTTTTTATTTCTCTTGATCTTCCCTTTTGTTCTGATTTTTTTTCACAATATGACTAATGTGGAAATAAGTTTATTATGATTGTATTTTAATAACATATCACATTGATTGCTGTCTTTGGGGAATGTGGGCAAAAAGGGAGAGATAAAAAAGTTTGGAACTCAAAACCTTATTAAAGTGAATGCAGAAAGTTTTCTTTTCATGAATTTGGGGAAAATAAAATGCTACTAAAATAAAAGTAAGGGGGCAGAGTCCAGTTGATGGAGTAGAAAGACAGACAAATGCTGGTTCCCCTACACAGCACATGAAATACCTGTAGAGAGGGACTCTCAACAAACTTTGAAGTAGCAGAAGTGGAGAACAACAGAGTGGAGGAGCTTTCCAGGACAGGGTGACCTGAAAGGTCCACAGGAAACCTCGGTTGCACGGGACACAGAGCAGAGCCCAGCCCAGCCTTGGATGTGGCACACAGATTGCAAATATCACTCTAGGGCAGACTCTTCAGTCCTAATTTCATCAGTTTGCCGATCACTTAACCCACAGACACAAAAGATTAGTGACAGGTTCTTTTCAGCTGGCCAGGAAGGTAAAAGGGGCCTCCCACAGCTCCTGCCTCAGGCAGTGAGCACAGAGGCCAAAACAGGCATGCGGCAGCAGTTCCACAGCAGGCCTGACAGAAGCCCACATCCATTGTTGGATCATAAAACCCTGGGGGGCACTAAGGAGCTGATTATTACCTCAGCCTTGTGTAGAGGCTCTGAGGGAGCTGATCTTTATCTCACACTGAATGGCGGCTCTGCTCACGCAGCTTTTCTGAATCTCAGCACCCAGGGCTGACCTGGCAGAAGTGGAAGTCAGGTGGCTGTGGAGAGGAAACTCTGCTAAGATTCTGGGAACAAAAATCTCCGGCTCCTAGAAAGTGTACACGCTTGATTGTGTCACCTTGGAGGAACTGAGATCTTACAGATTACCAGAGTATACCGTTCTCTTGACAAAGGACACAAAAGTCAAATAACTGGTTGGGAAAATACCTCCAAAAAGGGAAAAAAATAAGATTGTAGAAGGTTACTTTCTTGGTGAACAGATACCTTCTCCCATGCTTTCAGATGAGAAAGAACAATGCTTATCATCAGGGAAAGACATAAAAGTCAAGACTTCTGTATCCCAAATACTCAAAACAAATATTCAATTGTCTCAGGCCATGGAAGCGTTAAAAAAGGACTTTGAAAATGAAGTAAGAGAGGTGGAGGAAAAATTGGGAAGAGAAATGAGAGAGATGCAAGAAAAGCATGAAAATTGGGTTGACACCTTGCTAAAGGACACCCAAAAAATGCTGAAGGAAATAGCATCTTTAAAAATAGGCTAAGTAAATTGGCAAAAGAGGTTCAAAAAGCCAATGCGGAGAAGAATGCTTTAAAAATCAAAATTAGCCAAAAGGAAAAGGAGGTTCAAAAGCTCACTGAAGAAAATAGTTCTTTCAAAATTAGAATGGAACAGATGGAGATTAATGACTATATGAGAAATCAAGAAATCACAAAACAAACTAAAAGAATGAAAAAATAGAAGATAATGTGAAATATCTCTTTGGAAAAACAATTGACCTGGAAAATGGATTCAGAAGAGACAGTTTAAAAATTATGGGACAACCTAAAAGCCATGATCAATAAAAGAGCCTAGATATTATCTTTTGTGAAATTATCAAAGAAAACTGCCCTGATATTTTAGAACCAGGGGACAAAATAAATATCGAAAGAATCCGTGGGTGGCCTCCTGAAAACTATACAAAAAAAAGAAATTCCTAGGAACTTTGTAGCCAAATTCCAGAGTTCTCAGATCAAGGAGAAAATATTGCAAGCAGCTGGAAAGAAACAATACAAGTATTGTGGAAATACAATCAGGATAACACAAGATCTAGCAGCTTCTACATTAAGGGATGGAAGGGCATGGAATGTGATGTTCCAGAAGTCAAAGGAGCTAGGACTAAAACCAGGAATAACTACGCAGCAAAACTGAGTATAATACTTCAGGGGAAAATACAGTCTTTCCATGAAATAGAGGAGGTAAAAGCATTCTTGATGAAAAGACCAGAGCTGAAAAGAAAAGTTGACTTGCAAACACAAAAATCAAGAGAAGCATGAAAAGGTAAACAGCAAAGAAAATCATAAGGGACTTACTAAAGTTGAACTTAAAAGACAATGTTTGTAACTCTTGAAACTTTTTTCAGTATCTGGGTAGTTGTTGGAATTACACTCACACACACACACAGCACAGGGTGAATTGAATAGGATGGGATCATATATTAAAAAAAACGAAATTAAGGAGTGAGAGATCAATATATTGGGAGAAGAAAGGGAGAAATGGAATGGGGCAAATTATCTCTCATAAAAGAAGCAAGTAAAAGACTTTTCAGTGGATGGAAAGAGGGGGAAACTGATAAATAAAACATGAAGCTCATTCTCGTAGTATTCCACTAAATGAAGGAATAAAATGCACACTTATGTTGGTATGAAAACCAATCTTATAATACAGGAAAGTGGGGGAGAAAGGAATAAGGTGACGGTTATGATGGAAGGGAGGGTAGTGGGAGGAGGGAGCAATTAGAAGTCCACATTCTTGGGGAGGGACAAGATCAAAAGAGAGAATAAAGGAAATGGAGGGCAGGATAGGATGGAGGGAAATCTAATTAGTCTTACACAACACGACTATTATGGAAGTCATTTGCAAAACTACACAGATATGGCCTATATTGAATTGCTTGCCTTTCCAGTGGGGATGGATGGGGAGAGAGGGAGGAACAGAAGTTGAAACTCAAAGTTTTAGGAACAGCTCTTGAGTATTAATTATTCTTACATACAACTAGGAGATAAGAAATACAGGTAATAGGGTATAGAAAGTTATCTTTCCCTACAGGACAAAAGAGAAGATGGGGATAAGGGAAGGGAGGGAAGTTGGAAAGGAAGGCATATTGGAGATAAGGGTAATTAGAATGCTTGGCGTTTTGGCGTGGAGGAGGGGAGAAATGGGGAGAAAATATGGAACTCAACATTTTGTGGAAATGAATGTTAAAAACATAAGTAAATGAATTTAAATGTAAAAAAATAAAGTAAAAGTAAAGCAATAAAAGTTAAAAAGAAAGATAACCAGCATTTCTTAAATCAGGATCATCTGGAACTGGTTGAGAACTAACAAATTTGCTCTCACTATGATTATATGGTTTGATATTTAACAGGAGATAATGGTGAAAATTTCCATAGAGAAATGACAAGGTTAAAACTTGAAACAGTTATTGATTTATCTGTAATCACAGAAAGGATTAAGAGTAAGAGTTATTCCTGAGAAAAGTAAAGCTAATCCTAAATCCTAAATTGTTGTTATTACATTGAAAGTAAATATAATTGACAGAGGTTGGAGTCAAAATGGCAGAACAGCAGCACAACTGAACTGTCCCAAATTTCCTTCCAGATAGCTTAAAAATATTTCAAATATTCTTTAGCAGAATTAAAAGATTAAAATGAAACCTTTTTCCATTGCATGACAATGCATGAAGTAGTCAGCAAATGTCAATCACATCAGGGTCATGGTCCACCCTGGAACACATCACAGGCTGTGCTTTAGCAATGCCAGAAATTCTCCTTCTTGGTGATGGCATCAGCAGAAGCAGCTTGGAGAACCCTCACACACAGATGCTAAAGGTGATCGACAAATGCCCAGGAAGAGATTATAAGAGATCAACTCCTGGCACTAAATTCAGGATCCTGTTTTGTTCATAGAAAGTTCAAAGTTGCCTTTCCAGGCTGAAGTAGTATGATAGCATTTGTAGATTCTGAAGAGTGATAGTCTTTGTCGCCATTCCTGGACAGAGAAACCAGCTTGTTTTCTGTTCACAAGGGAGCAATGACCTTGATCTCACTCCCAAGACTGAAAGGAGTACTAGTACTTTTACCTGCAGGAACTCAAGTTACCTGGTCAGCCTTTGAGGTGCAACAGAAAAGTCAGAAATTGTAGCTATAAGGGAAAAAATGTCCTTCCTGGGTAAAGACTGAAATGCAAAGGAGGAGATCAGTAAGTACACCTCCCTTTAAATCATACCATTTTTAAAGAACCCCAAACGGAAATATTCGCAAAACTAGTTGCAAATGCAGCAGGACAAAAGAAATCTGAAGATTAGGACAATGCCCTTTCCCTCCAGAAGACAGCAAAGTTTAACATAAAACTAAAAGTCATGAAATAGGCTGAAAAAAATGAGCTTATAATAAACCCCTAAATACTGAAGTTATCATAGTAACACGGAAGAAAAATACAAAAACTAAGAAGATAATGATGGCAAAGCAATCTAATAAAGTCTACAAGAAAAAATTGAATTGTTTACAAGCCCAACAAGAAATCATGGAAGAGCTCAAAACGGATTTTAAAAATCGAATGAAATAAGTAGACAACAATAGAAAAATAAGAGTTATACAAGAAAATTACGAAAAAAGCAAAGACCTTCATAAAAAGAAATAAAAAATAACTGAAGAGAACACCTTAAAAAGCATCTTTGGTCAAACAGCAGAAAATAGATGCCAAAACTCATGAAAAAATTATTTTTTAAAATTTTATTTATTTTTAGTTTTGAACATTCTTTGATATGATTTTTAATTCTATATATTCCCCTCCTCTTCCTCATTTCTAAGATAACATGTAATCAACATGAGCTATACTGGTGCAATCATATTAAACATATTTCTTTGTTAGTCATGTTGTGAAAGACAAAAGAGAAAATATCAAGAGAATGAAAGAAAAATGGAAAGCTTCAATCTGCATTCAGACTTCATCTTTCTTTGTCTGGATGTGGATAACATTTTCCATCATGAGTCTTTTGAAATTATCTACGATAATTACATTGTGGAGAAGAGTTAAATCTATCAAAGTTAGTTATCAGATAATGTTGCAGCTCCTGTGTACAATAGTCTCTTCTGCTCATTTCACTCTTCATCAGTCTGTATATGTCTTTTCACGTTTTCCTGAAAGCTGTGTGCTCATCATTTCTATTGGAAGAGGAATATTTCATTACATTCGAATACCACAACTTCTTCATTCATTAACTAATTGATGAGAATTCCTTCAATTTTGAAATCTTGGTCACCACAAAAAGAATTGCTATAAATATATCTTGTACATGTGGATCCTATTCCCATATGTATGATTTCTTTGGGACACAGACCTAATTGTGGCATTGCTGGATTGGTCTAGAAAATGGTTGGATCAGTTCACAATTCCAGTTGTAATGCTATGTGTTTTCTAATTTTCTCAAAACTTCTGCAACATTTATTATTTCCTTCTATTTTGTTGTATTCACCAATCTGATAAGTCTGATGTGGTACCTCAAAATTGCTTTAATTTGCATTTCTTGAATGAATAGTGATTTAGAGCAACTTTTTTTATATGAGTTTATATAGTTTTAATTTCTTCATCTGAAAACTGCCCTTTCATATCCTTTGTTCATTTATCAATCAGGGAAGGACTTGCATTATGATAAATTTGAGTCATTTCACATATGTTTTAGAAATGAGGCCTTTATAGGAGACTGTAAAAATGGTTTCCCAGATTTATACTTCTCTTCTAATGTTGGTTGAATTGGTTGTGTTTGTGGAAACACTCTTAAATTTAATGTAATCAAATGATCAATATTACATTTCATAACATTCTTTATATTTTGTTTGGTCATAAATTCTTCCCTTCTCCACAGATCTGAAAGTTATACTGTTATTTGCTTTCCTAATTTGCTTATAATATCACACTTTATGTCTTAATCCTGTCCCAATTTTTACGTAATTTTGGTACACAGTATAAGATGCCGACTTTCTGACATTCTGTTTTTTGAGGTTTTCCAGCAGTTCTTATCAAATAATGAGTTCTTAACCCAGATGCTTGAGTCTTTGGGTTTCCCAAAGAACAAGTTGCTATGATCATTAGTTCTATGTTTTGTTTACCTAGCACTGATTCACTACTGTATTTATTAGTGCCAAGTAGTTGGTGATTACTGTGTAAAATTCAATTTTATATATACCAAATCTATCACCTTTCCTTGCAATTATTTTCGTTATTTATAGTGGATATGCTGGAACGTTCTTCCAGATGAATATAATTATATTTTCATTGGGGCAAAAAAAAATATGTATTTTTGCAAACCTGATTGGTGTGAAACTGAATATAAAAATTAATTTAGAGTCACCTTTCTTCATTATATCAGCTGATATTTCTCCAATTATTTAAATCTGATTGAAATTGTGTGAAAAGTGTTTTCTAATTGTTCTCATATGGTTTTTGTCTTTGTCTCAGTAGGCAAAATTTCAAAAGTTCTGTATTGTCTACAGCTTTTTAAATGTTATTTCTCTTTCTATCTCTTCCTGCCAATTTTTGTAAGAAGTATATAAAAGTTCTGTGATTTATGAGGATTTATTTTATATCCTGAAACTTTGTAAAAATTGTTAATTATATTAAATAGGATTTTTATAGTTTATTCTCCAGGATTCCCTTAATATAGCTATGTTCCATAAATATATCATCTGTAAAGAATGATAGCTTTATTTCTTCATCACCTATTGTAATTACTTCAAATACTCTTTCTTCTCTTATGGCTAAAGCTAATATTTCTAGTATAATATTGAAAAACAGTGGTGATAATGGACATTCTAGCTCTACCCTGATCTCAATGGAAATGTTTCTAATTTAACCCGTAATTGCTAATGTTTTAGATATATGTTATTAATTATTTCAAAGAACACTCCATTGATTTCTATGCTATGATGTTTTTAGTAGAGACAGACTTTATATTTCATCAAAAACTTTTTGTGTCTCTATTGAGATAATCTATGATTTCTATTAATTTTTTTACTGTTATTGTCAATTACGGTTATAGTTTTGCTAATAATGAATAAATCCTATATTCTTGGAATAAATCTCATCCATTCATAACGCATAATCCATATGATGAGGTGTTATAGTCACTTTACTAATATTTTATTTTAAAAATTGCCATAGGGGTGGAGCCAAGATGGTGGAGTTGAAAGATTCAAATATGCTAGTTCTGAACCCACAGCCCATAATTACCTGTAAAAAGAACTTCCAACAAATTTTGGCACAGTGGAAGCTGCACAGCAATGGACTGAAGGAGATTTCCGTTCCAAAGAGGCCTGAAAAACCGATCACAAAGGTCCGTCACACACCTGAGGGGAGCAGAGACTAGCCACGTGGCACCCAGAGGAGCAAGCAGATCCAAGCAGACTTCAGGGACGGAATCACTGGCAGCCGTGAAGGTCCCTCCACCCACAGATGCACAGGTTAGTAAGACAGACGTCTGGACGGGCTGAGAGGGGAGCAGGGTGTCTCCAAAATTCAGCCTCCTCAGGAAACTGTGGCAGAGGCAGCAGGTGACCAGAGGCTCCCAGAGCAGGCAGTAGCTGGGCAGGACATCAGGTCCATTATGGATGGTCTCAGCATAAACCCCCTGAAGGAACTGAGCCTGGGATGCGGCCCTGCACCCAGCTGAGCACCAGAACTTAAACTCACATTGAAGAGCAGCCAGGCCTGCAACAGAAAGTCCTGAGGCTGGGGAGCAGCATTTGAATCTCAGACGCCAAGCACTAGCTAGGCGGATCTTGGTGGAAGTGAAGAGGAATCTCAGAAGTCAAGGAACGTGCTGGGAAAATGCCCAGAAAAGGGAAAAAAATAAGACCATAGAAGGTTACTTTCTTGGTGAGCAGATGTTTCTGCCCTTCCTTTCTGATGAGCAAAAACAATGCTTACTATCAGGTAAAGACACAGGAGTCAAGGCCTCTGTATCTCAAACATCTGAAATAGATAACCAATGGGCTCAGGCCATGGAAGAGCTCAAAAAGGATTTTGAAAATCAAGCTAGACAGGTGGAGGAAAAACTGGGCAGATAAATGAGAGAGATGCAAGAAAAGCACGAAAAATGGGTCAATACCTTGCTAAAGGAGACCCAAAAAAATGCTGAAGAAAATAACACCTTGAAAAATAGGCTAACTCAATTGGCAAAAGAGTTTCAAAAAGCCAATGAGGAGAAGAGTGTTTTCAAAAGCAGAATTAGCCAAGTGGAAAAAGAGGTTCAAAAGCAAACTGAAGAAAATAATTCTCTCAAAATTAGAAGGGAACAGGTGGAGGCTAATTACTTTGTGAGAAACTAAGAAATCACAAAATAAAACCAAAAGAATGAAAAAAAGGAAGATAATGTGAAATATCTCATTGGAAAAACAACTGACTTGGAAAATAGACTCAGGAGAGACAATTTAAAACTTATGGAACTACCTGAAAGCCATGATCAAAAAAAGAGCCTAGACATCATCCTTCATGAAATTATCAAGGAAAATTGTCCTGGTATTCTAGAACCAGAGGGCAAAATAAGTATTCAAGGAATCTATCAATCACCGCCTGAAAGAGATCCAAAAAGAGAAACTCCTAGGAATACTGTGGCCAAATTCCAGAATTCCCAGGTCAAGGAGAAAATATTGCAAGCAGCTAGAAAGAAACAATTCCAGTACTATGGAAATACAATCAGGATAACACAAGATCTAGCAGTTTCTACATTAAGGGATCGAAGGGAGTGGAATAGGATATTCCAGAAGTTAAAGGAACTAGGTCTAAAACCAAGAATCACCTACCCAGCACAACTGAGTATAATACTTCAAGGGAAAAAAATGATCTTTCAGTGAATTAGAGGACTTTCAAGCATTCTTGATGAAAAGACCAGAGCTGAAAAGAAAATTTGCCTTTCAAACACAAGAATGAGAAGAAGCATGAAAAGGTTAACAGCAAAGAGAAGTCATAAGGGACTTACCAAAGTTGAACTGTTTTTATTCCTATATGGAAAAACAATATTTGTAACTCCTGAAATTTTTCAGTACCTGGGTAGTTGGTGGGATTACACATGCACACACACATACACACATGCACGTACACACAGAGACAGAGAGCACAGAGTGAATTGAATAGGATGGGATCATATCTTAAAAGAAATCAAGGTAAATGGTGAGAGAGAAATGTAGTGGGTGGAGAGAGGGTGATATGGAATTGGGTAAATTATCTCTCATAGAAGACGCAAGCAGGAGACTTTATAGGGGAGGGAAAAAGAGGAGAACTGTGGAAAAAAAACGTGAAGTTTACTCTCATTACATTCGACTAAAGAAAGGAATAAAATGCACACTCATTTTGGTATGAAAACCTATCTTATAATACAGGAAATAGGGGAGAAGGCGATAAGCAGGGTGGGGGGTATGATGGAAGGGAGGGCATTGGGAGGAGGAAGCAATTTGAAGTCAACACTCGGGGAGGGACAGGATCAAAAAAGAGAATAGTAACAATGGGGGGGCAGGATAGGATGGAGGGAAATATAGTTAGTCTTACACAACACGACTATTATGGAAGTCATTTGCATAACTATACAGATATGGCCTATATTGAATTGCCTGCCTTCCCAAGGGGAATGGGGTGGGGAGTGAGGGATGGGGAGAAGTTGGAACTCAAAGTTCTAGGAACAACTGCTGAGTATTATTCTTGCTACTAGGAAATAAGAAATACAGGTTATGGGGAATAGAAAGTTATCTGACCCTACAGGCAAAGGAGAAGATGGGGACAAGAGAAGGGAGGGATGATAGAAGAGAGGGCATATTGGTTATAGGGGAAATTAGAATGTTCGATGCATTGGGGTGGGGGGAGGGGATAAACGGAAAGAAAATTTGGAACCCAGAATTTTGTGAAAATGTGTGTAAAAAGTTAAATAAATTTATATTGAAAATGAAAAAAAAATTGCCATAAATCTCCATTGATGAAATTGTTCTATAGTTGTCTTTCTCTGCTTTGATTCTTCCAGGTTTAAGTATCAAAATCATATTTGTGCCATAAAAACAATTTTCTAGGCCTCCTTCTTCACCTGTTTTTCTAAATCATTTTTATAGTATTGAAAGTCATTGTTCTTTAACTGTTTGGTAGAATCCACTTGCAAATCCATTAGGCCCTGGAAATTTTTTTAGGGAGCTTATTGATAGCTTGTACAATTTGTTTTGCTGATAAGTGGCTAAGTAAATAATTATTTTCATCTTCTGTTAGTGTTGGAAAATTATTAATTTTCGTAAAAATTCATTCTTTTCATTTAGCTTTTCATTTTTGTTGGCATAAACTTGGACAAAATAACTTACCATTATTGTTTTAAGTTCCTTTTCATTGGTCGTGTATTCATCCTTTTAATTTATGATACTGGTAAATTAGTTTTCTTCTTTTTAAAAATTCAAATCAACAAAAGATTTATATATTTATTGTTTTTTCATAAAATCCGAACTTAGTTTTATTTGTTCCATTTTTTATATTTTAATATTAGTTTAAAATGAATTGAACTTCTTTGAGTTTCAGAATTTTTTATATAATTGTGGATTTTTAAATCCTTCCATTTCTAGGTTTTTTAATTGCCTCCCTATTACTTGATCTACATTTTCTGTATTTTATTCGTGTAAGTTTTTAGGGATATAAGATTTCCCTGAGGAAGTGCTTTGGTCTCATCCTATTAGATTGGTGTGTTGTCACACTACTGTCATGATCTTTGATGAAGTTATTACTTTCTGTGATGTATTATTTAACCAACTCATTCTTTAGGATTAGATTATCTAGTTTCCAATTATTTTTGTCTATTATTATATGGAACTTTATTACATATTAATTTTATTGCACATGATCTACAAAGGATGCATTTCATTTTTCTGTCTTTCTACAAGGGATTCTGAGGTTTGTATATCCTAATATATGATCAATTTTTGAATACGTCCCATGAACCGCTTGGAAAAAAGTATGTTCCTTTCTATGCCAATTTAATTTTTCTACCATATTTAACTTCTCCAAAATTCTATTCACCTCCTTAACTCCACTAATGTTTAGTTAATCGATAGATTTATCTGATTATGCCTTGTCAAGCCTTAGCATTGTATCAATTCCATTACCTATTACCTTCGTTCCTATACATTTGCTGGAAGGCAAATTTGGAGACAATCACGAAAGTATTATGACTGATTCCACAAAAAATTTGTATTATGTAAACTCAACAGGATCCTCACTGATGCTAACCAATCCAACTGTATCTGCATCATTGACTCATAACTCTAATTTCCATAGGAAATGATTCAAACCTTTTTTTATCCCAAATCAAATCCCTTACTGTTTTTCCTCCTTTCCTCACTTGAAAACTTGCTTCATATTTTACAGAAAAAAATGGAAGCTATTAGATATTAGTTCACTCATCTCACCTCTTTTTCATCTCATATGACTCAAATGCCCTCTGTTGCTGTATCCACTTTTACCCCACCTCATTTGATTATGTGGCCTTACTGCTTGTCAAGAGAATGCCTTTACATACTCAAGCAATCTAATTCTATCCTGTCTCCTCTTACAACAAATTTCCTTTCAGCCCTCTCAATTCTATCACTCCATTCCTATGTTTTACCTTCTTCCTTACAAACATAAGCATGTTTCCTTCATACTAAAATAATGCTAAAAGAAAAAAAAGAAATGCACTCGATCTTTCTGTCCTCAGCTGATATTTCTTTACCCCATTTTGCTAAACTAATTGGAAAAGTCATGGAATTTGTCTTCCCTTTACCTTTTGTTGCTCTCCATTATCCCTTACAATCTAGCATTCTACACACAATAAAATAAATGTTCTCTTCAGAGTTGAAGATGATCAACTAATTGCCAAAAGCAATGATTTTTTTTTCATGTTTATTCCTCCCTAAGTCTCTGTAGCCTTACACTCTTGATCAACCTCTTCTCAGTGAAATGCTTCACTATGGGTTTTCAAGATGCCACCTATTATGGGCTCTCCTTCTACCTGTCTTAACACTCCTCATTCTCCTTTGTTAAATCTTTATACAAGCTACTCCCTCTAATCATAGGTATTACACAGGATTCTGTCCTAGATCATGTTCTCTTTCCCCTCTATACTACTTAACTTGGTGACCTCCTAAGCTCACATGTATTTAGTTACCATATAGTTGCTGTGGTTTCTCAAGTATACCTATCCTTCCCAAATCTCTCTGCCAATCTCCAAACTCTTATCCAACTTCCTTCCCCATTATGATATTGGATGTCTGCTACACAACATTACCTCAACGTGTCTAAGATCAAACTAATTATCTTAATCCCTAGACACATTACCCTTCTATCTATTACTATTGAGGCCAAGATCATTTTCCTGTCACTATCCATATCCAATCACTTGCAAAGGTCTTTTGATTTCATCTTTGCAATATCTTTGAATATGCCCCTTTATTCTCCTCTACCACAACCACCACTCTGCTGCAGGCCATTATGACTTCACAATAGGATTATTGCAGTAGCTTGATGCTATATCTGCCATCATTAAGTCTTCACTGCAATTCATCCTCCATTCTGTTATGAAAGTAATTTTCCTACGTGGCTTCCTATTGTCTCCAGAATCAATTCAGAATCCTATGTTTATCAGTCAAAACCCATCATGATAACTTTCCATTCTACTTATACTTTATGCCCCACCATGTACTCTACAGTCCAATGACATGGCCCCCCTTAATACATAAAATCTCAAACAGCAGATTCTATCTCTAAACTGTGGACATTTTTTAAAATTTTACGCCAGATCTGGAATATTCTCCCTCCTCATTTCCGCCTACAGAAATTTTTATTTCATTTATGTCTTAATTAAAATTCCATTTTCTATAGGAATCTTTAATAATCTCTCGCATTCATTTATTCACTTATTTATTTATTCATTCATTCATTTATTTATTTGTTTGTTTGTTTGTTTATTTATTTTTAGTTCTCAACATTTATTTCCACAATACTTTGAGATCCAAATTTTTTCCCTATCTCTCCCCTCCCTCCGCTCCAGGACACTGTGCTTTCTGATTACCCCTTCTACCAATCTACCCTACCATCTCTCCTACCCCTCCCTTACCTTATCCTCCTCACCCCTCTTTTCCTGCAGGTCAAGATAGATTTCTATTCCTCATTACCAGTATATCATATTTCCCAATTATATGTAAAACGATTTTTAACAATCATTTTTAAAATTTTGAGTTCCATCTTCTCTCTCTTCCTTCCTTCCCACCCAGTCCTACTGAGAAGACAACCAGTTGGATATATGTTATACATATGTAGTTATGCAAAAGACTTCCATAAATGTCTTACTGTGAAAGACTAATAACATTTCCCTCCATCTTATCCTATCCCTCATTTATTCTATTCTGTTTTGACCTTGTCCCTCCCCAAAAGTGTTTACTTCTAATTGCACTTGCCTCCCATTCATCCTCTCTTCTATCATTTCCCCCACACCTCACTTCTCCATTTCGTCCTTATTTTCCTGTAGTGTAAAATAGATTTTCATACAAAATTGAGTGTGCATGTTATTCCATCCTTAAGTCACATGTAATGAGAACAATCTTCACTTTTTCCTCTCACCTCCTTCCCTTTCCACTGCACTGAAAAAAATTTTTCTTCAGAGGCAGGAGCAAAGTGGTGGAGTCACAGCAACTACTAACCTAAGCTCTTAGACAATCTCCTTCAGAATCCTGTACAAAGAGAATTTGACCAAATTTTTGAGGGGCAGAATCCGATGGCAGACAGATTGTGGGAGATTCACAGCCCAGGGCAGACTGGAAGGTTGATGGGAAAGTTCTGTTCTGCAGAGGTGGAGGAGCACACAGAGCACAGTGCAAAGCCTCTGTGCCACAGCACGATTGAGTGACAAAGCCTGGGAGTGGTTTGAGATAGGAGAAGTATGGCAGAATCTCAGGCATATCAGTCCAGCACAGAAGTCCAGTTGAACTAAGCATGTGAAAACTGTGGAGTACCAGGTATCTTTCGCAGTTGCTCCTGAGATGATCTGCCCACAGATTTTATGTCTGTAATTCACCTACTGGAATTTCCGGGAGTCAAAGTGGCAGAGCGAGTGGTAAATTCTCTCTCCCCCTCCCTTTTTTGACCTTGAAAGAGCCATAAAATATTTCTAAAGAAAAAAAACCTGGATTATTGGGATCAGCAGCAGAGGCAAACAATCTCTTACCGTAGCACAAGAGGCTAAGAAATTCGCTAAGGAGGTTTTCTCTTTCCATGATGGAAGAGGACCAGTGCAGGAACAGAGTTGTACCAGACAGCCTCACCTCAGCAAACAGGGAGGAGACTGAGATCCCCAGGAGTGTGGAGCGTCGCAATCATAAACACCAGGACCCCAGGTGGCTTACCACTCTATGGGAAACAGGAAGACACTAGGGCAGCAGGGATCACCAACCACTGAGTCTGCATTTGCTCTAGCTCAGTTGAGGAGACCTGCCCTGGCCACACATCACCTCCCCCAGACATAACAAGCTACCTCCAGGGCAAATCCAGGGAAACACCAAAAGACTTCACTTAGTGTCTGCTTTCTCCCACCAGTCAGCACAGCACCAGATTCTTTAGCTTTTAGCTGAAAAAAACCACAGTCTGCAAAACAAAAAGCCTCATCGTCATGAGTAAGAAGCAAAGGAGGAAAGAAAAGATCATAGAATCTTTCTATGGGCACAAGGACCAAAACACAAATACCATAGTGGTTAACATTGATATTGTGCTCCCATCTGAAATTTCAGAAAGGACAATGAACTGGTCTCAATCCCAAAGAGCACTCTTGGAAGATCTGGAGAAGGATTTTAAAAGGAAACTTCGAGAAATGGAAGAAAAACTAGTCAATGATTTTAAAAGTATGTAAAAATAATTCACTGAAGAGAAAAGTTCCTTAAAAAGGAAAACTGGACAAATGGAAAAGGAAGCACTGCTCTTAACTGGGAAAATTGGTCAAATGGAAAAGGAAGTAGAAAAGCTAAATTGGGAAATTAAAAAGGATAATAGGACAGATGGAAAAGTACATGCTAAAGTTAACTGAAGATAACAATTTCAATTAGGGAAGTAGAAGCTAATGACTCTATGAGACATTAAGAATCAGTCAAACAAAATCTGAAGAATGAAAACGTAGAAGGAAATGAAAAAATATCTAATTGGAAAAGCAACCGACCTGGAAAATAGATCCAAGAGAGAAAATCTAAGAATTATTGGCCTACAAAAAGCCATGCTGAAAAAAAAAGAGCCTAGAAAATGTCT
>JAQQSK010004847.1:0-33949 GCA_028658325.1 Potorous gilbertii
TTCATACCAAAATGATTGTGGATTTTATTCCTTCCTTTAGTCAAATGTGATGAGAGTAAACTTCATGTTTTTTTTCTCTCAGCTCTCTTTTTCCCTCCATTAAGAGGACTCCTCCCTGCCTCATCTATGAGAGATAATTTATCCCATTTCATTTCACCCTCTCTCCTCCCACTCCATTTCTCTCTCACTGTTTACCTTGATTTCTTTTGAGATATGATCTCATCCCATTCAATTCACTCTGTGCTCTGTCTCTGTGTGTACATGCATGTGTGAAGGTGTGTGTGCACACCTGTATGTGTGTGTGTACGTGTGTGTATGTGGGTGTGTGCAATATCACCAACTACCCAGATACTGAAAAATTTCAAGAGTTACAAATATTGTCTTTCCATATAGGACTGTAAACAGTTCAACTTTGGTAAGTCCCTTGTGACTTCTTGCTGTTTACTTTTTCATGCTTCTTCTCATTCTTGTGTTTGAAAGTCAAATTTTCTTTTCAGCTCTGGTCTTTTCATCAAGAATGCTTGAAAGTCCTCAGTTTCATTGAAAGACCATATTTTCCCCTGAAGTATTATACTCAGTTTTGCTGGGTAGGTGATTCTTGGCTTTAATCCTCATTCCTTTGACTACTGGAATATCATATTCCAAGCCCTCTGATCCTTTAATGTAGAAGCTGCTAGATCTTGTGTTATCCTGATGATATTTCCACAATACTCAAATTGTTTCTCTCCGGCAGCTTGCAATATTTTCTCCTTTACCTGAAAGCTCTGGAATTTGCCTACAATATTTCTAGGAGTTTTCCTTTTGGGATCTCTTTCAGGAGTCAATCAGTGGATTCTTTCAACATTTATTTTACCTTCTGATTCTAGAATATCAGAGTAGTTTTCCTTGATAATTTGTTGAAAGATGATGTCTGGGCTCTTTTTTTTATCATGACTTTCAGGTAGTCTTATAATTTTTAAATTGTCTCTCCTGGATCTATTTTCCAGGTCAGTTGTTTTTCCAATGAGAGATTTCACATTGTCTGCTATTTTTTTATTCCTTTAGTTTTGTTTTATAATTTCTTGATTTTTCATAAAGTTCATTAGCTTCCATTTGCTCCATATTTTCTTCAGTGAGCTTTTGGACCTCCTTTACCAAGGGCATTAGAGCATTCTTTTCCTCATTGGCTTTTTGGATCTCTTCTGTCATTTGGGTTAGTCTATTTTTTATAGTGTTATTTTCTTCAGCATTTTTTGAGGTCTCCTTTAGCATGCAGTTGACTTGTTTTTCATAATTTTCTTGCATCATTCTCATTTCTCTTCCCAGTTTTTGCTCTCCTTCCCTTACTTGTTTTTTAGAATCCTTTTTGAGCTCTTCCATGGCCTGAGACCAATTCATATTTTTCTTGGTGTGTGTTCGTTCTTCGTTGCCAAAGAAGATCATAACATCAGAGAAATAATGACACAACTTGCACTTGAATTTGTTTTGAGTGAGGGAGGGTTGTGCAGGTCACCAGCCTCACTTGTCCTCCAGAGCCATCTGGATCCAGTGACCAGGTATTCATCAGGATGACTGAAGATGACCCAAGATGAGGCAGTTGGGGTTAAGTGACTTACCAAGGTCACACAGCTAGTAAGTGTCAAGTATCTGAGGTGAGATTTGAACTCAGATCCTCCTGACTCCTGCACTGGTGCTCTATCCACTGTACCACTTAATTGCCCCGTGCTAAGATGTGGAGCTGCTTGGAGGACTGAAAACAAGTGTCCCAGCTCAATACTTGGCTTCTTTATGCTAGCACCATCTCTCAAAAACCATGATGAACAAATCACTGATGGTTTCTATCAGCTAGGCCCAATTTTCTTTTTCAGAGAAGTGACACGCGGCACTACTTTTCCTTTCCTCTCCTTCCTTTAACAATCCTTTATTTAGCACCCACTTGGTGCCAAGACACTGCTGGGACCTAGGAACACAAAGACTCAGTCCATCCATACTCTCCATCCACCCTATGCCTCTGCATAGGCTATTTCCTGTGCCTCTGCATAGACTATTTCCCATGTCTCTGCATAGACTATTTCCTATCTCCTTATGAGAACACATTGCATTTCCCTCAGGATGGGGAGGAATTCAACACACTCCTGAAAGAGCAACTGAATATAACTTTCCACATAAGTCAAACCACTGTTTCTCCTTTGCTTAAAACAAATAACCGCTCCACTACCACCAGCCTCTTAATCCTGGCACTCAGGGCCCCAGTGTACTACCTAGTGAGTCCTGTTCCCATTCTGTCCTCTTTCATCTCTGTGGCTTTGCTCATACCACTCCTACATCTGAAATGAACTCCATTCTCCCTGACCCTCTCTTGTCCTTCAAGGCCCAGCTCAGGTACCATTTCTTCCAGGAAGCCTTCCTTTACATCTCACCCACTGTGCTGCCCACAAACCTATGTACTTCATTGTCCTCTTTAGCAAACCTTGTTAAGAACAGACTCTGTCCTATAGATTGATGTGTATCTCCCAGTTCAGGGTGCTGCACAGAACAGATGTTTAATAAATGTGTGCAGGGTGAATAAGGCTCCCAATACCTGCACAACCCAAAGTCCAGTGATAATAAATTTTATTCCTAAAGAGACACAAATAAGAGGCTACCACATCAATTACCAACAGTTCATGACAACCATGGACATAATACTATGTCTGAACAAACTAGAGGACTTGGCGTTATCTGTAGCACTTCCTCTATTCAAACCATGGAGCCAGGCTCTTAGCAAGATTACAAGACAATAATCTCACTGCACGAATATTCATATTTCAAGTCTTTAGAGTCAAGGAGCTGGGTCCTTCCTGCCTGGATAATGAAAGAACTTTTAGTAGGCAAAGTTCCATAAACATAAATATCCTTATTTCCTGATCTTTGCTTGTTGAAGCATTCATTCATTCATTCAGCAAACATGTGAGTGCCTGCTGTTTTTCTTGGAGGCTTCGGATGGAGAAGCTTTGATTTGGTTGTCTTCTGTTTGCATGCTTTGGTCTTCCTTGTCACCAAAGTAAGATTCCATTGTCTGATTCTTTTTCCGGTTTTTGCTCATTTCCCCAGTCATTTACTTGACTTTTGAGCTCCTTGTCAAAGTAGATCTCTGTTTCCAGTGGGGGTGGGAGATGTACTGTCAACCGCTGGATTCCCCCGCAATCTGTGGGCCTTGAGCTCCAGAAGTCGTCAGTGTCGCTGCCCCTGCTGCTGTGGCTGATGCAGGTTCCTCGCCTCCTTCCCCCTCTGCTGCCCTGTGGCTGCAGCCAGACTACTCCACTCTGCCACCCTGGTCCCACAGTCTTTTTCCACTGACATTCCAATTTGTTCTTGGTGTTTTGGGGTCCTGAAGTCTGGAAACTGCCATGGGTGTGAGAGATGCAGTTCCCCAAGGCCTGCTCAGGTCCTGTCTGTGCCATCAGGGCCCAAGCTAGACTGTGTCCTGCCCCCTGCATGGCATGATAGACACTTCCTAGTGGCCTTCCAGCTGTCTTGGGTTGGAGATTTGCTTCACTTTGTCCTTCTGTGGGTTCTGAAGCTCCAGAGTTGTTTTCGAGCTCTTTCTTACAGGTGTTTGGTTGGGCTTGGGGTCAGCACTCTAGAAAGGGTGTGCTGTTACTCTACTGTCTTGGCTCCCCCCACCTCTTCCTATTTTTAAAGTTGCCTTCCAAAATGTGATCTCATTAATTTAATTCAGACATTTCAATATATTCCGTAAAATTAAAGGATCATGTATTTCACTCATGAAAAATAAAAGTGCATTTGTTTCATCCTTTTATTTCTCTGTCAATAGGTAGGATTAAATTAAGGTAAATTCTGTATTTTTTTTATAATTTTTATTTATTTCCTTAAATATTTCCCAATTCCATTTAAAAATTTTGGTATTCATTTTTTAAATTGTCAAATTTCATATTTTTTCCTTTCCTCCCTACTTTAACCCCTTGAGAAGGCAAGCACTATAATATAATTTATACATGTATATACATGGGAAGTCTTACAAACTATATTTCCTCATGTTGCAAAAGAAAACACACAAAAATCAAGAAAAATAAAGTGAGAAAACATGCAGCAATCTCTACTCAGAGTTCAGTTCTGTCACTAGAGATGGATAGCATTTTTCATCATGGATCCCTTGGAGTCATTTTGGATATTGTCCTGATTGATCAGAGTAGCTAAGTCTTTCATAGCTGATCATCATTAGAATATTGCTGTTACTGTGTCCAGGGTTCTCCTGGCTCTGCCCACTTCATTTTGCATCAGTTCATATAAGACTTCCCAGATTTTGTCTGAAATCATCCTGTTTGTCATTTCTCATGGTGCAATGGTATTCTATCACCATCATATCCTGCAGCTTGTTCACCCAGTTAGTGGGCATCCCCTCAGCTAATAGGGAGCTACTGGAATTATTGAGAAAGGCAAGCAGATAGGCACCAAACATTACCAAGTGTTTACTCTGTGCCCAGGCACCGGACCATGTGGGGATACAAATAAAAACAAAAGAAAGACAGTCCTTGCCTTTATGGAACTAAATTCTGATGGGGGAAGACAACACACAAAAGGGAGCTAAAAACAAGAGTTTGGGATGGGATGCCTGTGCAGGGGCATGACATTGAAATCTGGAATTAAACAGAACTAGGAGAGGAATAAAAAAAGTTCGTTGGCCTCAAAACTTCCCTGAAAGAGAGGCCCATGGGAGGAACTCACCAATCAGAAAAGGGTTTGGCATAGTGGAATGCTGCTTCATGGTGCCAAGGTGGATGGCTGTTCCTAGGAGAGGAGGCCCCAGGGGTCTGAGGGAAGTTGTAGAAAGAGACAGCCACTGAGTCACAGAGCTAGAGGATTACATGGACCAGTCCCTTTATCTTTGAGTTCGCCTCAAAGCTCTGATCTTGGCTTTTTTTTCCTTTCTACACCTTCTCAACTGGTGTTTCATTTTAAAATTTCATTTTAGGAAAATCTTTGGCAGCTAAACAAAGGTTGAGTTGGAATGGAGACTTGATGCAGGGAAATGTATGGAATGCACTTGCAAAAGTTGGAGAATGCTGAGGTCCTGAACTAGGTAGAGATGGTGGCTATGTCAGTGGACAGTAAAGGAGAAATTCAAGGGATGTTAGTGAATATAGAAATAATAAGATTTGGCAATTGATTGAGTAGATGGAGAGTGAGAAGTTAAGATTACCCCGTGAAGTTGTGTGCATGGGTGACTAGAAGGATATTAATGTCTGTAACAGAAACAGGCAAGTTTGGAAGACGGACGTAGATTTTGGAAAAAGATAATGAACTGATGTGTGTTAAGTTTCAGATGCCCTCAGGACATCCAGATCAAAATACTTAGTGTGTAATTATTACTGCAAGTCTAGGGTTCAGAAGAGAAACTGGAGACCACCTGTCCTCAGGTAGCCTGGGCTGGATCTTCATCCAGGTCACTCCTAGTGACTGGGGGTGTCAGTCCCCTAGAATTGTGTCTTGGGCCCTCATTTGGTGGTTTCATCATAACCAAGGGGTTGATTATCATCTTTATCCAGGTGATGCTCAGGTCAGCTTGTGCAGCCTCTTTCCTGTGTAAAATGTAACAGTGTACAGGAGAGGACAGTTCAGAAGAGTACAGAGACAAATAAGTTGGGTAGTGCTGGCACTACTGTTAAATTTGATGTATTTGAATTCAATTTCTTTTAAATGGAAATGTCCACATTTGTAGTTGTTTGACAAGTTTATAAAGTTTGCAAAAAAAGAGAAAAAATGTTTTGTAAACTGTAAACACTACGTAAACATAAGACCATGTGACTACTTACATTTTTCCTCAGATGTCCTTAAGCGTTCATTTGCCAGTTTCTTGTTTCTTTTAGTTAATTTAAATTTTATAACTTTTTATAACAGAGAAAGAAGACGGGCTAAGAAAGACCTTCAAGAAAAGAGCGCAGAGAAACAAGAGAAAAAATGTGTGACATTCCGACCAGAGGCCTCCATTGTTAATCCAGATGATTCAGAAGCGTTTGTGAAACAGGAGGCAGAGGTGAGCCACTGTCTGACTTCATTATCTCACATTTTTATTATGTGCATTAATCTTGTACATTTCTAAAGATTATAAACGGACAAACTCCCCAGAACATTAGCATGGTAAGGCTCATGCTATAAAGTGGATATTGCCTAGAAATAATTTTTTTTAAAGCTGAATAGAAGGGATTTACAAGAGAAAAGCCTCAGGATTTCTGATGTTCATTTTAAACATGGTCTGTGTATAATACAGACATAAGCAAAATATATCACTTGGAAATGTCTCTAACCCTAAATTATTCCCCATATATATGTTCCAACAACTGATTTTATAGTGAATTGAAAAGACCACATTTTACTGTCTGGGTAACAAATTTCACGGAAATGGATAATAACTTTATACATTATGATACCTGAATAATGTTAAATACCAAAGAAAATAAATCACATTTTACACTAACCAAACGTTTATTTTGGGGTTTATTTAGGATCAGCAAGAGCAACTGGTTCCTCAACCTCCTGATAGTTTTGTAATTCCTTCAGGTATGTATCTTGTAATTTATAAAGAAGTTATATCTAACTTAGAGGTCAGATAAGCTTTTTGAGGGATGAGCTTATATAATCACAAGGGGTAGATTAATTAGATTTTTCATATTACCACCTGTAATAAGAAGATAAATTTCCACATATGTAAATATGCTTATGTCCAGTGAAGGTCTCCGCTAGAAAACTGTCATCAAGCTCTGTGGTATTTGAGGATTGAAGGAGATGACATGGGTAAGTGGGTGGGATCTCACACACACTAACAAATATTTAGATAAGCAGATTTGTAAAGGAGCTGTATAGGTTACAGTACAGGAGTTGGTTCAGAAAGAACACATGCTATCTACACTCAGAAAACTAGTTCAAGTTGCTGCCTAACTGTAGGCATATCCTAAGATGGCTTGGTCTTCTCCTCTAAATATGTTATTGTCTGAAGAAGCTTATCTGTTCTTGGTGACTTCAGTATGTCTCCAGTGACTCCTAAGTCTGTGTCCCCCATTCTATTTATCACAGCTCTAGCCTTTTGCCTTCTATCCCTTACTGAACATTTACGTGTTAAGATGCTTATATCATTCTGAATTCTCCCCCAACTTGCTACTAAGTTCGTTATCTAAGCTAGAAACCTTCAGTCCTTTGGCCTGTCTTTCTGTGACCTCTGAATCTAGCCCTGACTGCACGAAGGTTGAGACAGACCATACCCACCCATGCCTCTGTGGCTTTTGGTTGTTCATTATCTGAAATATTCCTTCTGTTTCCTGTCCAAATTTTTCCATCCTTCGTGGTCTAGCTCACATCTCATTTTCCCACTTTGCCTGTGAAGTCTTTTTTGGCCCTCTCTGCCCTCACCAGTTTTGTCTTCTCTGAGCTGCTAAACAATGTCATATATAATTATCTATTATCTGCTTTCTTGTTCTGTTTACTGGTTGTTTCCTGTCCTTGTTTCCAGACTTGATTACCACTGCCTTGAGTGCCAAGTCCTTATTTCCCCCAAGACTTCTCATTGTTCTGTGAACATAGTAGGCACTGAACAAGTTGGTTGGTTGGTTCACTTGGGTTTTTTCTTGTATTTAAGAATCACTAGAAGAGGACATCACTACTTCAGCTGGATTACATTATATGGCTTCTATAAAAAAGAAGGTGGTAGAAAATCAAGATGCAAGTACAAACACAGACCCAGGTAAAACCTCACCCTGGCTCTTTACGTGCTTGTT
Source organism: Potorous gilbertii (assembly GCA_028658325.1). Lineage (NCBI taxonomy): Eukaryota > Metazoa > Chordata > Mammalia > Diprotodontia > Potoroidae > Potorous > Potorous gilbertii. The sequence goes on from JAQQSK010004847.1 coordinate 7,752, forward strand.
TTGTGGTTGCCCAGGGGGGCTGAAAGACGTCTGGATTTGGAGTTGGAATGCCTGGGTTTGAATCCCAGCTCCCAAACTTCACTTGCTTCTTTGACTTTAAGAAAGTCACTTTACCTCCCTAAAATCTTAGTTTTCTGATCTCTAAGAAGGAAATAGTAATACTTGCACTATCTATTTTGTAAGTTGCTGTAAGGAAAGTCCTTTGTAAATCTGAAAGGACTCTGTAAATGAATCTTACTGGGACTGTTTATGCTACTAAAATACTTCCTTTTTTTTTTTTAACACTTGTAAGGCATTTATTTAGGCATTCTAGTTAAGGTTGTTTTAAAAGAGCTTCTTAATTATTCTGGTGCAGATTATCTGTGACCAGTTTGTGGTTCCAGATTAGCTTCTTCTCTTTTCTCCCTGAGCCAGCTGGTCTGTCCATTATTGTAGACACAATTTAGTGTAAACTTAGGTAAAACATAATAGAAAGGTATACCTGTCTGTTTTCATGCATTCTATAGTATATTCCGAGCCAAACATAGATTATATTTTTTATGTTGGATTCTCAGCCCTAATTTTATTCATATGGAAAATTTGTTTGGTAGGCATTAAGAGTACTAAGGCCACAGATACTATAGAAGAAGTATCTATAAATGGTTGTATAATAATAACAAAAGCATTTATATACCACTTTAAGAGTTGCAGACTACTTTCTAGATACCTTGTTTTATCCTCACAATAACCCTGGGAGATAGATGGCTATCATTATCCCCATGTCACAGATGGGAAACCGGGGCAGAAAGTGGTTAAGTGACTTCCCTAGAGTCACACAGCTCCTAAGTGTGGTTGGATGTCAGCCCAGGTCCCAGTTGGTTAGCTCTTGATGATGGAGTTTGTGCGTAAAGAAACTTTGAGACGTTCATTAAATACCCAGGCTAATTTCCAGGAATTTTTTTGTTACTGTAAATTGTTCCAATATATAAGTAATGAATCTGAGGTTCTCATATTTAAAAATTGCTATTTATATTTTTTAAAAATTTACTTCTAATTCAACAAACCTTTCATAACTTTGAAAAGGCTGTTAGTTGCTGGGAATACCAAAAAATTTAAACATTTCTTGCCCTTAAAGAATTATATTGGGAGGATGTATTTTATTTTTGTTGTTGTTTTTCCAAATTTATTTATTTATTTTCAGTTTTTAATAATCACTTCCATAAGTTCTAAATTTTCTCCCCCTTCCTCACCTTCCCTCCCCACGATGGCATGCAGTCTTATATGGGTTCTACACATATATTCTTAAATAGTCACATTTTCACATTATTCATGTTGCATAGAAGAATAAAAACGAATGGGAGAAACCATGGGGAAAACAAAACATAACATAACAAAGGAGAAAATAGTCTGCTTCACTCTGTGTTCTGACTCCATAATTCTCTCTGGATGTGAATGGCATCTTGCATCAAAAGGCAAAAACAGTCCTTGCCTGTGAACTGATCCAGCCATTCTGAGAGCCATTGGAACTATGCCCAAAGGGTTATAAAATGTGCATACTCTTTGACCCGGCAGTACCTCTTCTAGGGCTGCATCCCAGAGAGATCATAAAAATAGGAAAAGGGCCCACATGTACAGAAATATTTCTAGCAGCTCTTTTTGTCATGGCCAAGAACTGGAAATTGAGGGGATGCCCATCAATTGGGGAATGGCTGAACAAGTTGTGGTATATGAATGTAGTGGAATACTATTGTGCTGTAAGAAACGATGAACAGGAAGACTTCAGAAAAATCTGGAAAGACTTATATGCACTGATGCTGAGTGGAGTGAACAGAACACGAGAACATTGTACACAGTAACAGCAACAGTGTGCAAGGACTGTTTTTGATAGACTTAGCCTTTCACAGCAATGCAAGGACCGAAAACATTTCCAAAGGACTCATGATGCAAAACGCCATCCATGTCCAGAGAAAGAACTATGGAGTCAGAACCAGAATGAAGCAGAATATTTTCTCCTTTGCTATGTTTTGTTTTGTTTTTGTCATGGTATCTGCCATGTGTTTAAATTCTTCTATGCAACATGACTAATGGGAAAATGTGTTTAATAGGAATGCATGTATAGAATCCATATAAAATTGCATGCCGTCTTGGGGAGGGAGGGTAAGAAAGGAGGAAAAAATGGGGAACTTATGGAAGTGATTGTTGAAAACTGAAAACAAATTTTAAAATTTGGAAAACTTGGGGAAAAAAACAGCCCTTGCACACTGGGGCTGTTACTGTGTATAATGTTCTCCTGGTTCTGCTCTTCTCACTCAACATCAAAGAGTATGCACATTTTTATAGCCCTTTGGGCATAGTTCCAAGTCACTTTCTAGAATGGTTGGATTGGCCCACAGCTCCACCAACAATGCATTAGTGTTCCAGTTTTCCCACGTCTTCTCCAACATTTATCATTTTCCTGTTTTGTTAGCCAGTCTTGGGAGCTAACTTAAAAATCATTTTTAATATTATCAAACTCAACAAATCATTTCTGCCACATGAGGGTATAGGTTTTTTCTTTTAATTAATGCATGTTACATTAAAAGGTCTGTCAATTTAATAACAAAATAAGTTAATTAATTTAAAAATAGCTAAATTGGTTTCATGCACACAGATTCATATCAGTGAGTTTTTCTTTTTCTTTTAATTTTTAGCTGATTTATATATCATATTAATGTAGTTTATAAATGGTACCATGTTCAGAGGATTCAAGTGGAAAGTGTTAAAAATGACAATGATGTCTTGCTAAAAACTAGATTCCTAGTAAATAAAATTGGAACATTAGGTAAAAATACACAGCGGATATGTCTGGCAACCATATATTGTACATACTGGTATGTGGAGACTGTGTTTTAAGAGGCAGACATTTTATAATCATTTTACTTGTGGATGAAAAGTAGATACATTTTAAAAAGATGCTTTTTGTTAACATTTTTGAAGTTCCATTTTACGTCATTGACTTTTTTCAATTCCTTGGAGTCTTTATATTGTGAAGAGGAATTTTTTTAAATTCAATCTCATTTAAAAAGATATTATTAGAGATTATATTGTTCCACAGAAATTACTTTGGAATAGAATTTTACTTGTATTTCAACCACTGTCCTTTTTCACATTTTTGAAAATATATGTTTCTGAGTTGCTTGCCACTTCAGAATTTTCATATTTTAGATCTGCTTTCTGAAATTTTTACTTCTTTTGGACTAATTCTTATTTTCTTAATTTCATTCACCTCTAGTACAAGAATATTTGAGTGTTCCTCAAATGTTGGCTCCAGATGTTTATTTAAATCTCCGATTTCCCTCTGAAACATCAGAGACACCTTTGACATCTGATCCTACATCTAATGTGGTTTGTATTTACCTAAAATGCTTGTAATATGTTGACATATTGTATAAAACATCATAATACATTGTATTAATGAGTGCTAAAAAACTTTTGTCATCTCAGTAGTTTTGGCAACATTTAGATAATCTAGCCCTAATTAATCTAGGTGTGTCATTAAGTAAAAAAAGTAGAATCCAGGTCTCACTCTCCAATTAGGTTGCAAACTGAGGCCATTTATCATCTGCTGCTTCAGCAAGGCTTCGTAATTCCGGACACATGGCAGGTTCATATCAGCTTGCCATAGACTAGTTTACTTCATATCTCTGCAGTGATGATACCTATATTTAGAAACGTAACCTCTTTAATTAGCTGTTAGTATTTGTTGTATCCTCTAGAAGAATATAAACTCGTTGAAGGCAGAGACTTTTTTTAAATTAAAAACTTTAAGAAATTACCATGCATTTCTCTCGCCCCCACTGGGGAAAAAAAAGAGAAGTAAAACTCTTGTAACATGCGCATCATCAAGCAAACACGTTTCTCTGTTGCCAGTGTATAAAAAGTATGTCCTGTCCTGCATCCTGAATCCATTCGTTCTCTCAGAGTGGGCAGGTAGCATGCTTCATCATTAGTTGGCCATTTCCTCGATGAGTTCTTAAGTCTTCCAAGGTTACTCATCTTTCCAATGTTGTTATTGTATAAGCTGTTTCCCTGAGTCTGCACACTTTATCGTACCTCACTTGGTACAAATCTTCCCATATTTTCCCCAAAATTATCCATGTTGTTAATTCTGACTTCACAGTTCTCTGATTTGTTTTTATAGCTCTCAAGGCTAGCACAGAGTCTTGCATGTGAAATTTTTTCAATAAATACATATTTTCAATATGTTGCTGAATCTAATTGCCCTTGTAACATATTTGGTCCTACTTAGAGAACTGTATATTTAATTCTTTCATTTTTTGGTGTACTTTACCTCAGGTTGGGCACAATAATGTCAGTGTCATTGACATCGAAGCCACTGAGCTTCTTCAGGAATTGCCTGATGGAGAAGAGACCGTGGATGATGTTGTTAACGCCCAGGAAGGTGAGAAGGTGGAAATTCCATCTTGTGCGGATCTGCACTACATGGCAGCTTCTGTTACTAATGGAATTCCTCCTTACCAGTTTGTGACTCCAGGTAATAGCCTTCTTTCTACTTTTTTAGAGTGGTGAAACATTTTGAAGGAAAAAAACGTTAATATTGCTTTGCTTTCCCTGTTTTCAGCCTTCTTCTCAAAGATACTTTATCTGAATTTCTTTCTTAAAGTCACTCTTGTACCTTTGGATGTTTTTATTTTAATGTGTAAATATCATCTTATTTTCTTTATTACTTGACAGAGAATTTCCAGATCTATTCCTATTTTTATATTTTCAGAGGTGAACATTTTTTTCCTCATCAAGGAGTTACAGATTTTGTGATAGAAGAGCCAGAGTGCAGAGGTAGAGAAATGAGGAGCCAGGTTAAATTCATAACTTCTGTTCAGAATGAAGAGGGAGAAAGGCTATGGATGAAGTGACCAGGCCATCTATAAATTAATCATATGGTATAAACCAACAGGAAGGCCAGACCATTTCATGTTTATTTTTTAAAAGGAGATAAAATCGAGAAAAGAATTTTGACTAAGCAGGGTGAGGTGGGGGAAATGATTTTAATTAATGAAATCTCACTGATGTACTTAATGTACTGCTATTAGTAAACTGTATAATCTGATAGTAAGTCAGTGAGTTTATTTTTATATAAATCATTACCAAGGGGTAAAATTTTATACAAGTCAGTCCAGGGGGGATGGGAAAACTCAAGAATAAAAATCTGAAAATCCAAAAAGGATGAAAAAAGGGAGTTATCTGAAGTGACCAGTGTACATACACTGGGAACTTCCCATCCAACTCAGATTCATAGAAGCAAATAGTACGGAAGGATCGATGTAAAAAGTCTGGCAAGGTTTTATAAGAACACAGTTAGGGGCTAAAGGTCAGTATGAGCAGAGTCTGGCAGGGGAGGCCACGGATAACAGAAATTTGAATTAGAGTTTTTAAAGTTATTGTAGAGTACTCACTCAAACAGATTTGGGAGATCAAAGAAATCTAGGATTGTTGAGCAGTATGGATGTAATAATGGCAGTGAGTGACTTTATTTCACTTCAGAATTCTTTGTTCAGGAGATTTTTGTATTGGGAAGAAAGGGCAAAAAAATCTAATCTGGAAGTGATGCTAAAGATAAGTAGGGAGACAGTAAGGAGCCTGTCTTTCGGGAGCTCAAGTCATTAGACTCAGGAACATCATAGAGTTCTCAGAACTAGTAGATGATTGCTAAGCCACTGTAAAGTATCTTTAAAAGATTCTACAGAGTGGAAGGGCTGGTATACATTGAATGTGCACGATATGCAGGTCTTTGAATTTATTCTTAAAGGCTAATGTGTTACTCAACCTAGATTTTTGTTTGTTTTTGAGAGAAGCTTGTAGCTAATATTCTCATCCAATTTACCTTTCTACATTTCTTTTGATCCTTGTATTTCTTTTTCAAAGTTCTTTTTTGTTCTTGCCTTTTCATCAGAATTACTTGAAAGACCTTTATTCTATGAGAGGTATGGTTTTTTCCCCCTATAGCATTATACTCATCTTTCACAAAGAAAAATTATTCTTAGTTGTTTATAGCTGTGACTTTTGATTTTGGAATGTAGACCATCCTTACTTTACATAAATTTGCATTATTGTCAATCTGACTTCCCAGTGAACTAGAGGCAGCACTCTACCTTGGTCTTGGCTGTGGCTCCTAGCAGGTGGCAGCACTGTGCTGGTGCAGCCTCTCACCACTACAGGCATTGAAGCACTCTGGCTGTGGGGATGCTTGGCATAGAGAGGTCAGGGCCATGTAGAGCCCTTTGTGGGGAGAGGGAGATCTGTGAAGTGAGGACTGGCTGTGTAGCATTCCAAGATCACCTCTTGTTCCACATATTGCCACATCTTATGGGGCCTTGATGATAGTTCCTTGGTGTTTGTGTTGCTTCTTTCTGAGCGCTTGCAATAGTTTTCTTTAATTTGGGAACTTTTTCAGAGATCAGTGGATTCTATCTTTACTTTTTATCTGGTTCTAATAGTTCTAGACACTTCATTTTGATTCCTTGAAATACAGCATTCAGACTTTTATTTATTTTTTATCATGGTTTTCAGAGAGTCCAGTGATTCTTACTGTGTTTCCTCTTGACCTTTTTTCTAAGTCATCTATTTTTTTTATATAAGATACGTTATAGTTTATTCATTTCAATCTTGTTATTTTATTCTCATATTTCTTGTTGACTCAAGGAGCCATTGATTTCCATTTGGTCATTTCTTGGGTAAGATTTACTACTTTTTACTCTAAGCTATTCTTAAAATTCTTTCCTCTTTAGAATTTTTATTTCATTTTTTATTTCTTCTAGGTATTCATGTAGTCCTTGTGGAAAATCACTTTTGTATCTCTTGCCGTCATTAGGGAGTTCCTTATTCTAGCTTTGCAGTATTTTTGATATTGCTTAGTTGTTTTCTTTAATTTCCTCCAATCTACAGTTTTAGTTCCTGAATTTGAACTTTGTACCAGGACCAGAATCTGCTCCTCTCTGTGTTTTTGGGTGGAGTGGTGGACCTGCCCCATGTCATATTAGGGCCCTGGGTTTTCTATGCCGACTACCCCTCCAGGAGCAGCCCTTCTATATCTTTGAAGTTCAGAGTGCTGCGTCTTCAGAGCCCTCCCTAGCCTCTCAGGGGAGGATATTTGGGATCTCATTACCCTGGCCCCTAGTCCATCCCTGTCTGAGCTCAGAGGTTCCAGTGCCATGGGCCCTGGGGCTTTCTTGTGGGGTGCAAGTTACCTGTACCGCCAGTCATTTGCTGGGCCAGAAGCCTCCGCTATGGTCGCACTGACTGCTGGTCTCTCCTTCTTTATTGCCTGCCTATTAAGGGCTGACCTTTGGTAGTTCTGGGGTGAGAGAATCACTGTCTGTGGTTTCTCATAGAATGTCTTTACCATTAGTCAGTAAGCACCCTGCACACTGCAGAGTTTTGTTAGGGAGACACTGGGATATGGATGGTCAGCCACCTCTTCAAGCAGCTTAAAAGTTCTTGTATTTTTTGCATAGATAACCAGAGGCCGTGGGTTTTATTTACTGGTGGTTTTCTTAGATTTTGCCTCTTGTGAACTCAATATCTTTACTATTCTTCTACTTCCTACACTGTAGTTGTTGCATGACAGCATGGTATCCTTGTTTGATGTATTGTAGTGGAGATTTCTTTCATGAAAGTGTTGGACTTGGTGGCCACTGATGATCCTTGCAGCTCTCAGATTCTATATTTCTGGTGTATTTCTCTTGTTGGACCTAGGTAGACAGTTTCCTGTCATCCTTTGTTTTTTAGGTTAAAGCCTCTTTGATTAGATTTGCTAGATTCTTGGCAAATATATTTTCACTAGTTCATAGTCTGCCACATCTATCGTCAGGAGCTTGTCATCCAGATGCCATCGTACCTGTGATCCTGAAATCTTTAGTTTCTTGCCAGATTTTTTGATATTACAAATGCTTTCTAGTTTCTCTCTGATTTTTAGCTACGTTACCAAAAGTGCACAGTGTAGCCATCCAGTTTGACATGTCTTAGAAGGTGTTTGGTCAGGTCTCACAAACATGCTCCCAGAAGAAAGCAGACCTTCCTGTTGTTTCTATCAGGTAATAAATCCCTCCCTTACTGCTACTCAGGGGAGAGTCAGCTCTGACCACCAATCATCATCATCATAGTGAGAATAGGTAACATTCACATAATGCTGAGCACTTGACAGTTAGTATCCCATTTGGCCCCCACAGCAACCCTGGGAGAAGGTAGCTATGCCGAGAGGTTAAAGTGCTTTGCTGCAGCCACACGGTGCCTGAGGCTGGATTTGAACTCAGGCCATTCACTGCGCTGCCAAGCTGTCCCGAATTCATACGTTCTTCCCCTCTCTTCTACTGGTTACCTCACTTGAAAGCACCTGTGAACTTACATCGTCGCTTGTCCCAAGGTAGAATTCCACTTCCCTTTCAGAGTACCGCGTTCTTCTCTTTGGGAAGAGTTCCGTTTTTCTTAGCTTCGGTTCCAGGTATGTCCTTCTCTGTGACCTTCTTCTACCTCGTCCACTTCCTGATGCGCAGGTTAGGACTTCGCTCTTTCTTCAGACCTTGTTTCTATGTTTTGATATTGGAGCTTTTCTTGTTTTCCTAAATCATATAGAGGCAGAGGGAGGGGAACCCGACCCCCCCAACCTGGAAGAGAAACTAAGACCTCGGGCATTAACCGTAGCAGGATCGGACGTGTATTTACCACAGCTTCAGGTCCTCCTCTGCGTTGTGTCATGTGTCGTCCTGGTCCTGCTCTCATCACTCTGTTTCGCTTCATCTAGCTCTTGCCATGTTTCTTTTCTTTGTTTTGCCCAGTTTATTTTATCTTCTTAAACCACAATTTAACCTCGTTAGCAAAGGTTTCTTTCCAGGTTGGTTTGGTTTTTTTGCTATTATGAACAGTATTATCATGAATGTTTTACATAGATGGGTCCATTATTCCTGCCCAAAGCCTAAGTAAACAGACTTAAAAGTGGGATTGTTGAATTAAACATATGAATATATTGCTGCCCAAAATGGTCAGGCCGATTTACAACTCCACCAGCAGTGAATTAGCCTGCCAGTTTCCCCACACCCCTATTCCGAGTTCATCTTTTGTCCTTTATCATCTTTGCCTGTTTGGCTATATTTTAGAGCCTCAACATCATTTTAATTTTCATTTCTCTGCACTAGAGATTGAAATGTAATCATTTCATGAAGAAACCCTGAAATAAAATGGTAATTTCTGCTATAGTTAATGGACTCTTATTTCACCATAAATTCAAACTGCCTTATATTTTGGACAACATAGTAGTCACAATGTAGTATTCTGTTCACACAATAAAAACAGAATTAGGTCTTTGAAGATAGAAATGCAATTTCTGTATAATTTGTATTTATTATTCTAGGAATGTCATTGTTCATAGTTTTCTTAAGTCTGATTCTAAGTTTTACTTTTTTAAATAAAAGATCTACCAAAAGTACAACCTCAAGTGCAAGAATCTACTGTAAAATCAAGTGATGTAGATGCTTATTTAACCTGGAAACAGTGCCAGGATTTCAATGCTTCCACTTACATGGTACCATCGGAAAAAAACATTGATATAGAGCACCTTGCCACTAAACTCCTGGAAATGGATGAAAAACTACTTGTACTACAGAGCATTGCAACTAGTGTTGAGCAAGATTTTAGCAACACTAAGTTGGTACGTCCCTCCTCTGCCTTAAGTATCATTTTTCCTTCCTTTTTCTTTTCAAACAGTTTATATTTAGATTATCGATGTGATATATTCATCATGTTTAAATTATCAAAATAGTATGGTATTTTCAATATCTTAGATTTCTTGGAAAAATATGTTTCTCCTGTTATAAAAATTAATATTAAGTGCAAAGCCAGAACATAGTTATGTCCAGATGTTGCTTTGTGTGCCTGGTTTTGTATACTTTTTCTTCTTAAGAATTTTAAAAGTTCATTGTTGTAGAGTCAACATTTTATTTGAAATTTTTTCCAGTATATCTTTTTTAAAAAACTCACTTAGTTTTTGTTTTCAACATTCACTTTTATAAGATTTTGAGTTGTAAAAATTTCCCCCTCCTTCCCCTCCCCTCTCCCTAAGTTGGCATGATATAGGCTATACGTGTACAATCATATTAAACATTTCCACATTATTCATGTTTTTCCAGTATATCTTGTCATTGTTTATAGCTAAGGCCCTTTCAAGCTTCAGCATTATAAGAGTCTCCATTTTTATTTCATTTAAATGCACTAAGTAAGCTATACTTAACTTTAAAATTAAATCCTATTTTCTGAATCTCCACCATCTCTCTAATTCTAGAGTTAAGCTCATTTTTTCTTTTCAAAAGTCATTTTCTCTTCCTTTTAAGCATATACCTTAAATAATATATAATGGCATAATTAATATTATTATTATTCAACCTTAATAGATATTTTAAGAAAATGTTTTAGTTGAAGAAATCTGAATCAATATGAAATTTAGAATTGTTTTGCTATTATTTTCAGCTGGTGAAGACAGAAGACCCCTTTGAATTGTCATATTCCCCAGAACTGGATAAAGAGACAACATCTTCACAAACTTTTAGAAGTCCTGAAGAGGGTTTGTATTCAGAAAAATAGTCACCCACTTATGTTGGTGTTTTGCTTCTATTACAAGAACAAACATTCTTTGAAATGATAAGCAATTAGAAAATTTGGGGGTGGGGGTTGGGAGGATAGGAATAAAGAAATGAATTTGGAATAGATTTTGTATTATATTTTTAGTATACCCATTTTACATTTTCTAGACATTTAACACTTGTAACAGGAACCCACTACCTCCTAAAACCAAGAACTCAAGTTCCTCTGGTATTTGTATTTAAATTACAGAAGGCTGAAGAAGACAGTGCAGAGAACTTCTTTTCTTTGTGAAATAAGGATGTAGCTCCTCTGCATTACATATCTATACACTGTAATGTTCTCATGGGACTAGCCGTCTGGGGCGACCACCCCTCTCTCTGGCAGCTGCTGTTTATCCAGAAGTAATCTGGAGGGGGGGGAGCAGGCATGCATTGCAACTTGGAGAGCCAGTGGAAAAGTTGGACTTTTAAATATCTGAGTAGTGATGAAATAAGTAACTTTTTTATTGAAAGAATGAAAACCGTATAGTGACTTTCTAAAATACTGCTTTGGGTAGAATTATCATTTTAGAATTCTGTATTTGGAGAATTGTTAGAATCCATGGAAATTGCTATAAGTAATTGTCTTGGTGCTAAGTGGGGTAATACTAATAAACTTAGGAAATACACTCTTTTTTTTTACTTTTTCTCCCTTGCCACCACTCCTGTCTTGGCTCTACAACGGATCAGCGTATTCTTTTAGCCATCAGTTTGAAGAAGAGGAGGAAGCTCCATTACTTGCATTTCCTGAAACAAAGTCTGCTGTTTGGAACTCCTGCACCTTTTCTTCTGTCGTTTCATCTTTTAATGTTTCCAGTGACCACATTATTTCTGCTGGTACTGCTTCACTTTACTTTACTTCTGTTTGCTTTTTATCTTATGAACTGGTTATTGACTTATTTAGAAAAATGTGCTCAGTGCCATGTTTAGTTAGGACGGCTTTGTGAACTCATTTGCCTTTTTTCTAGATTACTTTATGTAGAGAAGAGGGTCCAGAAATTGTACCAATCAAGTTGATTGTTGTTCTTCTTTTAAAGAGTTTCTTTATCCAATTAGCAATAGTGGAATTTTAATTGGAATTAGTTTGAATTTCAGCTTCCTAATGTCTGCTTTTTAATTGAAAGTGAGAGAGCTGAGAATCGCTCGCCCCTAGCACATTGTCACATCGTGCCCTCATCAGGAGGGGTAGTGTAACATGGGAGAAGATGATCTCAGGGTACATGGTTTTGTTATAGATATATTTCATCTTAAATAGTTAGTGGCTGACCTGCCTCCCTGTATGAGGAAGTGAAAGCCACATCTCTAGACCACAGCAGGGGGCCAAGCCCTTGGGACCCTTGTTGGATGTCCAGTATCAGTAGGCCAGCAGGGACTGACAGATGCACTGCCTCTCCAGTTACTAGTTTGGCCAGTATTTGTTTGTCCTGTAAGTAAAAGGTAGAATACTTATTATTGCAACGATTCCTATTAACTTACGTTTATATAAAGTATTCCTCTTTAGTTCAATTCAGTTAATTTTTATCAAACAGTCCGAGGATACCTGGGTTCTGGGGTCATACCCAAATATGAAGTGACAGCTTAGAGGACTTTGGTACCTAGTGCTTGTAAGAAAGAAAGGAAGAAGTTCAGATAGTTTCATACTAACCAAACGTTTAGTAAACGGCTACTCACTTTATTTAGATAAGTTCTAGGGGCCAGGCTGTGTGCTGGAGATACAAAGACAAAAAAAATGAAATGATCTTAGCTCTTAGATAAGTTTACATCGTGTTGCAGGAGATGTAACCATTCGTACAATTAGGGAGGAACTGCTGGCTCCCGAGTCAGGAAGACCTTAGTTTTGAACTCCGACACTTGCACGTCAATTTACTCATTTATAAAACAAGGATAATACCTACCTCCTAGGGGTGTCGTGAGAATAAGACAGGATCACATTGGTAAAGCACTTTATAAACTTTAAAGGGCTGTATAAATTCTGGCTATTCCATGTGCACACACACATGTAAGTATACACACAATACATATGAGGCAGGTTTTAGGGATAGGAATTGATGTTTGGAAGGTCAGGAACAGCTTCTTGTAGAAGGTGGGAGGGCTGGAGTCTTGAAAGAAGGGAGGCACCTGTGAGATGGAGGTAAGGGAAGAGTCATTCTGGTAATTTGGAATGGTCAGTGCAAGTGCAGAAGCGTACGGATAAGTAACCAAGTAAAGTGCTGTGTGTGAGAAACAGAAAGAAAAGACCAGTTTGGCCAGATCGTGGAGGATGGGAAGGGAAGTGATGTCTAAAAATGCTGTGTAATAGAACTACACCGTATATAACGGGGATAATTTAGGAAATTAATTAAGCAGGTTGGGTGTAAGAACAAAATGGTTCCAAAGTTTTCAAATTCTTTTATATAAACTAATTCATTTTTGTTTCTAAAATCTCCATTTGGCAAAGAGAGGGCAGTGTTTCATTCACTGATTTCATCAGTGTGTTGGACTGATGATGGAGCACCATGTAGTTAAAGAACTTGTCAGAATTTGATCATCTAGGAGCATGGCCAAGGTACTGAAAAGTTAAATGACACACATTGTCTGTGTGACTGGCAAATCGTTTAACTTCTCTATACCTTGTAACTGTGAGGCTGCTCTATCCGCTGTGTCATGTGGTCTCTCCCCATTTTTAATTGAAACAAATGGAAAATGGAAGAAGTCAGTGTTTTAAGGTCATGCCGTGTCAGTGTTGAAGAACTTAGCTGTCCTAACTATCCATTATGATGTATTAGACTAGTCTTACTGATCAGTCAGTTACAGGGTCAGTCAATTCTGTTAGCTCCTAGTCAGAAAGACGGAAACTTTGTCCTTCCTAAAAAGAAACTCTTTTCTCTTTACCTTCCCTTTAAGTGAATATCCTTATGCACACCTGCCATTATTACTTCGAAAGGCTGTTTGCCTGTACTGAGTAATTCCCAGCTGGGAATTCATGCTAATGAACCTGGCAACCTCAACCGTTAATAGCCCATACCTCCAATTTCATTCACCAGGATCTATTTTCCCTTTACCGCTCACAAGTAGACAAGTGCTGATAGGCCCTTACTAACCTGTGCTCTATCATGAAGTATTTAGTTAGTCTGGATCATGGTGAGTGCTAGAGCACCTGCAGATGTTTCAGGACCTAAATATTTAGTTGTTAATCTGGTCACAAATGAAAAGGTATATTTAAATTTTAATTTAATTATATTTTAAAGACATTATTAGTCTTTGAGCCAGGTTATTCTAGGGAAGCTATCTTCTGAGTTTGACACTTCTGGAGTTGTATTCATTTTCATAACTCTCGAGTATTCGGTGGTACTGTGCTAATTCTGTGTGCTTCCTCAAGTACCTTATGGACAGTTGTTGCCTGACAGAGTAAAAATGATAAAAATAAAGTATCTTCCCAGGCTGCATCACTGTTTGAGAGTATGTAGCGGTTTGCTCATAAGGATATCCTTATACATCAATAGGATCAATTTGACTGTATTTAAAATATTTTTATTACTAGTGACAAAATTTATAAGTTTAACTTTACTAAAATTCTTATTAATGATAACAAAAATTGTTTTTTAGGCACAGCTAGTAGCGAAGATTCTGCTGGAAGGTAACTATATCATGATTTAATTTATAATCAGTAACTTTTTTAAATTTAGTATTCTATCTTTCTCCACTTACAAATAAGAACAATTTCTAGTATTTGTTTTTAAATTTGAGTTCCAAATTCTCTCCTTCCCTCTCCACCGCCCTCACTGGGAAGGCAAACAATTTGATATAAGTATATCCGTATAATCCGTAACTTAAAATTGAGTGTTGTATCCCCCTAATTTTGTTGTTTGTGCAACTGTGAACTGTGGTTCCACATATCTTATAATCTGATGGAAAGCAATAGGGTAGATTTCCATTTATCCAGAGTGGACAAGGGGATGAGGTGCTCTGATTAACCCGAGAATTATGCATACTTGAGACCCTAGCTCAAGCCTTTATGTACCTGGGTCAAGGCTAAGTCAAGGCTACTGTGCTCTTTCCCTCACACTCCATGGGTGTATTGAATACAATTTTACACTTCAAGGAGTAGTTTATCTCACTTTTGTAACCATCCCTATTCCCAGCTATTGTGTGCCTGTGATGTGTACCCACCCAGAGGTAAAGGTTAGAAGTTAAAAAAAAGACAACCTTAAGACTTCAGAACCTCCAGGCTTAGTCTCATTCTCAGCATTGTTTTGCTTCAAGTATGCATTTAGGGTTAAAGCTATCTGAAATAATAATCTCACATTTTGTGAATCTGTAAAATTTACTAAGATTTATTGGTTTGTTTTTTATAGGCATACCCAGCATGAGCTGGCTATTTCCTCTTTGTGGTAGCTCTCACCATGTGAATTGTGGTCCATATTAGACACTAAGATAGGAGGTTTTTCAACTGAGATATGCAGAAATAGCAAACAATTCACTTCTGCAAATATTTATTAAACCCATGTTCAGGAATTGTGAGATAAAGAAGTCAGATCTCCTGGAGGATAGACTTCTCTAGGCCTGTTTCCTCATCCGGGAGATCATCCTGAAGGAGGCAGCCAGGAGACACTGGATGTGTGCTAGTGTGGGGCAGGGGAAGGGAGAAAGAGACACCATCTTTTTCAGGGCTTTTATGTCAGGGCTCCATGACATAGAAAGATCCATCTCTGAGTTAATGATGCAGAGATATTCACATTATCATAGCGCTTTAGAGTTAGCATCATGAATACTGGCATTACTATGATATAATATAAAACATTATGGCAATTTTCTGTTTAGATGAATGGAAGCCTACTGTTCTCTTATTTGTGTAATTTCATGCCCCCAGGTGAAGAAGTTTTTAATTGATTGGGTAATTTTTTTTCATTTATAAAATCTTATCAAGATGCATCAGAAGAAAGATTCCTCCTACTAAGTAGTCGTTATTCTCTGAATTTGGGCATATTGAATGACTGTTATAGAACACACTGTTAAGGGAATTAATATTCAAAAACAGCCATTTTTCTCAGGGTTCATAGCTAGATGAAGGGGAAACACTACCGATCATTAAATGTTTTTCCTGTCATCCGTAGACAGGATGATATAGTGGAAAGAATATAAGTCAGGAGGCTTTGGTTCTAAGTCCTGGCTCTGTTCCTACCTAGCTGGTCAGTCATTGACTTCTCTAGGCCTGTTTCCTCATCTGAAAACTGAGGAGGTTAGACTTGATCTTTAAGGTGTCTGAAGAGGGAGGAACAGACTGACAAATTATTTGTGGTATATTCAACTTACTGAATAATAATTGGGCAGTTGGGATGCTTTTTTTTAAAGATTGCTTTTGTGTTTAATATTATTTTCATTTCAATCATCATTACAAACTGTATTTGTAAATGAAGTGCTTCAGCAGATTTCCAGATAACCGGACTGACTGATATTGCTGACATAATTGGTGATCTTATCACTGAGAGTGGAGTATCTAGTGAAGAACTTGGTTTAACAGAACACCAAGCTAAGAAAATCTCCAGGTAATTGTCAAATCATTCACAGAATGTAAATTTAGGTTGAATTTTATTTTAATTAATTTTTAAAATTCATATGAATACATTAAAGTACCTGATATATTAATCCTGACAAGTATAAACAAGAACTCTTTGAATCAAAAAGTTAGGCCAAGACAGATCTTACCTTTGCTAATTTTTCTAGATGAGTGGTTTATTTTTTTCCCCAGAAACAAGACTGGAATACAGCACTCGTGTTTTCTTGGAGAATGTTATACTTGTAGGGCCATTTCATGTGAATATAAAGAGTCACTAAAGGTACTGCCAAAGATGTTTTTTTATTCTTCATCAAATTTCATCCTTCACCCTGATGAGTACAAGACATTTTTCTTGGGCTCATTTTGAAAAAAAAATTTTAAGGGAGAGATGATCTCTTTATTTATTGCATGTATAATAGGAAATGCAACTTGAAAAAAATTTTAGGAAAGGCTTAATCCAATGAGTTCTAAACACTCTTTTTTAGGGTAAAGAAGAAATAACTAGGGTTTGTTGCATGAAATGATCTACTTAAATGACAGGTTGTCACTTTGATTTGTTATATATCTTCAGCTACAAAGGAGCAGAAAGCCTTTTTCAGAACAGCGTTGCTTTCTGTCCCACACAGAAGAATCACTCCAAAAGTTGTAAACAATGAGTAGTTTTGACTCCTCTCAGTTGCAGAACTGGATTTCAAAGGTAAAGATAGATTCACTGTTCAATCTCTCAGAATCCATGGCGCCCCAAAGAAGAGAAAGTCACAAAGGACAGAGAAGGAGAAAAGAGAGATCAGAGCTTGGATGAAAAAAAAAAGGAAGGAGAGGATGGCAGAGTACCTGACACAGCTGGCTGAGAAGAGAAAGCAGGAGTATGAGCCCTTTCAGGCCCCGAAGCATCCGGTAAGCCCTGAGACGCAGAGGGTGATGGGGCAGGGAACGTGTGGGGACTCCCTGCTGGGCCCGTCTGATTTCCAGCTAAGATCCAGTATAAGGGGGGATATACTTATCATGCTAGGGTATGCTCAGACAAGTTTCCCTAAAGAGATGTGTATGCATGGTACTTAGAAGTACGACTCTCTGTCCCTACTAGTTTATTTTTATTTTAAATCTTTGGCTTAAAATTATAAAGTGATTGCTTCTTTTGGGTTAATATACTAAGGGAGTCAAGTATTCACTTAGGGGTCTATGAAAGGTGATTGATATTCACTTTTTACCTCAACTCAACAAACCAAGGAAATTGTTTTCATCCTAACATAGATGTAAAAACTGACCTGAAATTCTTTTTGTACATGAGCTACATGAGAAGGTAGCCAAATGAGAAAGTAGCATTTTTTTCCTTCACTTTTCTTAGGTGTGCTTATTTTATTCAATTGGTTATTTGGCCTCATGCATTAAAAACAGTCCTATTTACTCAACTTTTCAGTTTTAAGTCTCCCACTTAGCTTAGAGAAAATAATAGATTTTTATGGCTCAGCCATGATCACAAGAACAGTCTCTCACATATGTTTTTTAATCAGTCATCAAAAATCTAATGAGTGACTGCTATGTTTAAGTATAGGGAATTAGCATTAAGGAAAAGAAATAACTGCTGAAAAGTGCCTTTTAACTTTTTTTGATAACTCAGTGGCATCATTATGAAAATGTAATTATTGCATGAGGCAGTGGTTAGAGCACTGGGCCTAGAGCCAGGAAGACCTGAGTTCACATCTGGCCTCAAACACTTAGTTAGCTGTGTGACCCTGGGCAAGTCATTTAACCTCTGTTTGCCTTAATCTACTGTAGAAGGAAATGATGAACCACTCCAGTATCTTTGCCAAGAAAACCTCATAGACAGTATGATCCATGGGGATATGAAGAGTTAGACATGACTGACAACAGGAGCAGAAGTGATTGCATACTGTGCTGTGATTCAGTGGTGCTCTCAAGGGTTCTTGACAAAGGAAAAGCTCTTTCCCACCACAGTAAATGTCCTGCTGTGGTTTCTGCTTTGTATGGCCTCTGTCACTCTTCCTTCTGCCAGCCTGTGAACGTGCATGCCTCTGACAAAGCTCAATACCCTTGCCATGCATTTTGCTGACATTCATTTGCTATGGGAAGTCAAATGACCAAGCTTGTTAGAATTATTGATAAAGTAAGAGTAAATGGGCCAAAAAGAATTCTTTTATCATTTAAAGTCCAGGAGCTTTAGGCATGAAATATATTCACTTATACCTGTCTTGCCTGCTAAAAGATTTTTCCTCCTTTTCAAATGTGCTCTCAGTTGTGTTTCAAGTAGGTGAGGCTGCCAGTTAAATTATAACCAAATAAATTAGATTTTACTGTAATTATAAAGTTTGTATTAAATGTATTTAACATTTTGTTCATCTCTATAAAGCCTTGAGAAAGTTAATTGCTTTATGCCTCAATTTTTCTGCATATAAAATGGGCATGATTGCCCACGTGAATCATAGAAATGAACTTTAATGGGTTCTGGAATGATAATGTTTACATATATGATATTTGCCCCTTTATCCTATTCATCCACAGGATTCATTTTGTGGCTCATAAATCAGCCTTGTGGTAAACCTTAAACAAGCACAAGTTTATACTTCCATCAATTATTCTTTTAGTAGGAACACAAACAAAGAATAGAAAACAGAAATGCTACCTGTTTTCCACATAAAAGTACAGGTTTTCAAGAATGTGGGGATGTCATTTGTAAAATCGTTTCTGCACAGGCTTTTACACTGCTATCCGGTTGTTTACTTAATACTTGAATATTGTTTCCTAGTTGTGTGCAGGGATAAGACTGCAGTTTATCTAAAAGATATTTCATTCCAAACTCAATTCAGAAAACTTTCTGGAGATGTGCGATTGTCATGAAGAGGCAGGGTAGTATAGCAGAGTCGAGCTAGCCCCCAAGCCCGGGTGACCCGGGTGCAGGCCCTGGTCCTGGCAGCGTGCCTCTGATGAACTTTGCCAGAGAAGGGACACACTTTGGGGAAAGATGACATAGAGAGTCACAGTTTCATATGCAGTCTTTTGTGTTCTGAGTCTTTGGAGATGCTCCTTTAAAAATTAAGAATAAAATAAAATGAAAAGAGTAAGTTGCCAAAAGGTGGTGAATCTGTAACTGTGGAGGAAGTTTCCCACGCTAAGGAAATAGCAGGTACAGACAGAAAAACTCCATTAGGTGATGAAATGGAAATGTTCCACTGCAAAGTTTTCCCTTAAGTCTGTTGAGACTGTAACTCCAACCAGGGTTATTATTTCCTTTCCACAAGACTACAGGGACATAGCTATAAAAGACAGGGCACTGAACCAGCCAAAGAATGTTGTGTGGTATACTTATTTGTCAGCAAATTCTGTAGTACTTTCCATTCAAGTATATACAAGCTATGGAACATGATAAGGTCAGTGGACTGAGCTAACTTGCCGTTTCTTGTGCAGTTGTGTATGACTTCAAAGGAAATCAGGCTGTGTCGGAAGATGAAGAATGAAAAAGACAGGTAAGTTGAGCAGATATGCCATGAAGACTCTCATCTGTACTTGTCTTAATCTTACGTAATTTTCATTGACAGACTTCCTGATGGCAGTCAGAAAAGAGTATCTGCTGTGACAGTGACGTTTACTACATCTTACATCGAAAGACCTACTTTCTTTAATTTCTCATCTTTCTTAGTAACTATAGGTTCAGGGAGAAAGAACGCTGATTAAGACATTGAACGTGGCAGGCTTAATTAGGTTTTAGTTTACAAAGTCTGTTATCTGTTTTATCCTTGTGGTTTCTCTTCTGTTCATATGAATTTTCCATCTATGAGGCTTTGTAGTATAATGGAAAAGGCTGAATTTGGAGTCAGAAGTCATGATATGACTGAGATCCAGAGCTTCCATTTTTCTAGCTGTGGGACTTTGGGTGGGTCACAGCCTCTGTGAATCTCAGCAACCTTAGCTTCTTAAAAGTTTATACCACCTTCCTCATACAACTCTTGTGGAGATCCAATAAAAATAATGTATGTAAAGGGCTTGGTAATTATAAAACATCACGTTGCATTATAGCAGGAATTTGCACATGCAGACATGTTCTGTCTTTTCATGGTTCTTAGAAGTGAAAACTAAATGCCCAGGATCCATCGCAAACCTCAGTAATTTCCAAGTAATACTCACAAAACAGTGTGCTAACATGTTTGTATTTTTAATTCCTTTTCCAAAGATTACAACTATCTGAACACTACCATCGCCGAGTTGCACAAGCATATAACCTAATGAATGAGTTGTTATTCGAGTCAGCACAGGTGCCAAGAAAATCCATGACAAAGGCACCAGGAAGCCCACCCAAGTCCCCTCGAATTTCTAGGAGGCAACATCATCTTCCTCCAAGCGGGTAAGAGAAGCCCTGACACAGGTAGTAGGCAAAGATCACTTTTCGGTTTTCAAAGGCAGAAAATCAGCATTTTGTCTTTCTTATAATTAATTTGAGGCTAGGTCTTTGTGTCCAATTTAAACAGTTAAATTGAATTGAGAAAGTGTAAATATATCATGGTCACGAAGACTTTGTGAATGTATAGTTACTCTATGAATATTAATTTCAATAGCACCATGAAAAAGGTAGGAGTAAAAGTCTTAATTTTGTAACCAAAACAGCTAACACACTTGAATAATGTGCTTCTTTTGGGGGCAGCTAAGTGGTACAGTGGATAGAGTGCCTGGAATCAGGAAGACTTATCTTTCTAAGTTCAAACCTGCCTTAGACACTTACCAGTTGTGTCACCCTAGGCAAGTCACTTACCTCTGTTTGCCTCAGGTTCCTCATCTGTCAAATGAGCTGGAGAAGGAAATGGCAAACCACTCCCTTATCTTTGCCAACAAAACCCCAGATGGGATCACAAAAAGTTAATTTTTGCAGCTGAACAAAATCTTCATGTTAAATATTGGAGAATCTGACATATAACCAATAAGATTGATTACAGGCCATTTTTTTTTTCTTTCACGGTGGTTCTCTTTCTACCTTGGGCCTGGGTCCAGTAAACAGGAATAAATGTCACTTAGAATATCTAAGAAAACAAGAGTACATGGTTACAATATAAACCATAACTTGATCCCATGCTTTGTGGAGATAGCTCTTGTTAGGAAGGTTTTCCCAAGCACTCTGCTAAATTTTCTTTGTTGAAACTTCCCCTCCATGGCTTCCTGTTCCGTTTGCTGGAGCCAAGGAGAACAGACCTCCTCCCTACTCTTCAAGTGCTTCTGCAGCACAGCCAACCTGAGTTTCCTGAGCCTGTTCAGCGTGATCTTGAGACCCTTCAGCATCTCAGTCCCTTCCCGTGCATAATCACGAGCTTCTCAGTGTCCTTTCCCGAATGTGGCAACAAGACAGAATCAAATTCTCCAACAATCCAGGGATTATTTAATAAATAGTGTCAAGTATATAAAGAAGAGCTACCCCTTTCTACAGCTCCATTAAAAAAATAGTGATTTGTGTTCAATATAAAGAATGATTTATTGAAGACTATAAGATATTGAAGGAATGGATTAGTTAGAAAATTGTGAAAACATTTAGATAAGTAAAGAAAATCTCAAGCTGGTAAGTTTTGGTAAATCTACTTATGTGGATACAGAATTGTGCTGTATTTGTGGGAATTAAAAATTTTTTAACTCATGTTTATTACCAATGTAATTTAGATTGTGAATAATATAATAATTTTTTCTCCTTTTAGAAAGGACCGTAATATTAATACCTTTTCACCAAGTCGAAATGCAAAAGTTAGATTTGCTTCCAAACCTACTTATATTCATGGAAGATCCCCTTTAAGCCAACATCAGCATTCTTCTCAACGAAACAGTAAGACTTAAAAAACCTTTAGCTCTTTATAAGCGTTACTACTTAGGACCGTTGTTCTATTTAAAGCATTGCCGGACTTGAAAGAAAGGGTCTGCTACCTAGGGAGCTGTCACAGACATCTCTCAAGTTCAGTACCTTTCCCAAGAATTCTCCAGTTACAGTATCATTTTCCCTTCTGTACTGATTTCTAAGAATTCCTGGTCTTGTAGAAATGTCATTGGTAGCTATCTTGAAAAGGACTCTTTTGCTAAAAAGGAGAAGGATAATCAATCCAAAAGTCCTTCCAACTTGTATTTGAGATTGTCTTCATATTGTAGACCAAAATCAAGAGGGTTCCATGCATTTCCCTTTCAGGAATGGTTGCTGTTCCAATAAAGAAAACAACAGAAATTACCAAAAGGCCCACACGAAATGTATCATGCTCTTCAGACCTCTCCAGTCAAGGTAAATTGTAAAAAATGCCATGTTATTAAAAAAAAAATCTCCCAGATATAGACTTCATTATGTAGCACACACTTAGTTGAATTGCCAGAAGGAAAACTGATATTAACTCATCAGGATTATATCACTGGGTATTAACTCTGAGGGGCTGGACTTCTCTAAACATAAGTTTAGCTAGTTCTCATATAAAGGACCCTAAATGTAAATCTGTTTGGACATGTAGGATTAGTCACATGTGCTGCTGTTTCCTGCTTTTAATAAATAAAGTGGATGGGGCTCCCATGTGCCAAGTATGCATACGAGGCAGAGGGCTACTTCACAGAAGAAGTCTTTTTCTCTTTTTGTGGAGTCCTCACCAGGTTCACTGTGGGGGGTGGTAACAGATGAGACCTCAGCTGCCTGGTCTTTGCAGACTTGACTACTCAAAGGTCACTGTGCTGTGACCTCTGGACTTATTGACTCTGCCTCTAGGCTTCCTCCTTAGCTGGCACTCTCATCTGCCACCTGGCAGCTCATCGCAGCTCTGCTTTACTCACTAACAGGAAGTAAAAGAAACAGTAACTTTAATTTTAATGTGGACTTGAACTGTTTTCCATTGGAATATGGAAAAAGGAAAGTCTGTCTGCTCCCCTTCATTGCCAGCCTATTAGAAAAAGGAATTTACATTTACAATTCAGCTTCCATTCTCACTACTCTAGTATCAAGACTGCTTTGTCTATGCCTTACGTACCAACTTAAATGACTTGTTCTTAGTCCTTTTTCCTTTTGACCTTCCTATAGCATTTCACAGGATTGTTGATCCTACCTGCTTCTTCTATCCTCAGCTTCCCCACCTTGGCATGGATATTCTCCAAATCTCTTTCCTCTGCCTTTAAAAAAAAATTAAGGTAACTGAAGGAACGTAACAGTGTATTTACACCAGAAAAGGGAAAAAAATCATACCTTGGAAACACCTTGAAAAACCATTCCCCTGTCTCTAGGGGAAAATATAAATCCTACTCTTATAGCATTAATCCAATAAAACAGAAAGGAATGAAAGACTAGATAAGAAAACAAAACTCTAAAATCTGTTGCTTACAAGAAACACATTTGAAAAACAAAGACATACACAAAATAAAGTTGAGGGGATAGAAAAGATTTACTGTGCATCAGGTGAATCCAGAAAAGATTAAGTTACCATCATACTACCAGACAAAACAAAAACAAACTTCCAAAAAATAAAAAGTATAAACAAGGAAACAATATTATGCTGAGAGGAGCGCCCTCGACAGTGAATCAAGATCAGTAACATGCTTCTAACTAATATGCTTCAAATGCGTTAGCATCCAGATTCACAACGGAAACGTTACCTGAGCTTGAAGAAGACATAGACAGTAACAGGAGATTTCCATAGCCCTTTGTTTGTGGTCAGGTTTAACAGAAAGGTAAAAGGCAAAATATAGAAATGAACAAATTTCTCAAAACTAGAGAATTAAACTAGCGATTACTAGAATTAAATTAGGGTAGAAATAAACTAGAGAAATTAAAATTAATAGACCTGTGTCATTTTCTAAATGGGACAGAAAAGAACAGATGTGTGCCCCACCTGGAACTTCTGCAAAGATTGACTTTGTCCGAGGGCAGAGATATTGCTAATAAATGTAAAAAGATGGAAATTGTCAATACATTCTGTGTAAACTATGAAGTAACAAAACCAAAAATTGGTTCAGGGACCACAAACAAAAGATAGAGGCCCAATGAAAGCTTATGAATGAAATCTTAAATAATGAATCTAAGAAGAAATCACAGAAACAGTCATTAGGTAAAAGAAAATGATGATGATGAAACAAAATACAAAATTTCCGGTATGCAGCTAAAACAGTACTCAGAGGAAAATCATATTCTTAAAATCACTAATTAGCAAATAGAAAAAGAGACAAGACTAATGAAGTGAATACACCTTTTCAAACAAATAAACCTAATGAGCACAAAAAAAGGAGGTACTAAGAATTAGAGGGAAAACACAGTTTAAAAACAAAAATCCCCATAGAAATGATAAAACCGAAAGCAAATTCTTTGAAAAGACTAATAAAATCTATAGATCTTTTGCTCATCTGATTAAAAAGAAGAGAGCAGGAAAATCACATCAATAAAATAACAAATGAACAAGATAAAATCATGATAAAATTGGAATCAAAAAAGAATGAGAACATGTTGTGAATAGCTTTATGTTAACAAAAGTGAAAAGGTGAAAAACATGTACAATACCCAAACTCTTAGAAGACCAAATGGAGGTTTTTAAATAACCTCCCAGAGAAGGCACTACCAAAGAAAAGAGCTGATCTTGATGGATTCACAGGAGAATTCTGTCAAACTTTTAAAGTACAGTGAATACCCTTGCTTCACAATTTATTCTCAAAAACTGAGAATCTGTCAGAAGTCTTTGAGAGACAAATATCGTCCTAATTCTTAAACTGGGACAAAGAAAACATCAAAACTATAAGGCATTATCAATAATGAGCATTAGCTGAAAAATTGTAAACAAAATCCTATTAAATAGACTTCAGTGATTTAGCCAAAAAATCATTCATCATGACCAAGTAGGATTTATCCCAGAGTTGCTAGGATGGCTCAATCTTAGGAAAACAACAGAACTAATCGTATTAAAAATCAAAATATCCAGAACTAAATCACCATCTCAGTAGATGCAGAAAAAGCCTTTGACAAAGTAAAACACTATGCAAAAAGCCTTATCAAGTGTAGACATAGAGGGACCATTTTTAATGTCATAAAAAGCATCTGTCTAAAACCAAAAGTATGTATCATATCCATTTTATACAGATAAAATTTTTCTCTGCAGAGGAAACATTCTCTCTTAGCGTTAAATGACTTAGACTTGCTTCTAGCAGAGTAAATTGCCTATAGGGTGTCTGTCCTTAAGAACATACCAGCGTCCTAGAAACAGATTCCTCTTTGATGTGACCCTTCTAGTAGGAGAGATTGTGGTGTGCACAGCCTTGGGTTGAAGCCACATAGATCTACATCTAAGCCAAAAGTGTCCAAGGCAACCAGTGTACTATTCTCAGGAGCATGTAAGTCAAATGAACTCTTTATAGTCACATCTCCAGAGAAATGATGCTCATAGAGAGAGGTGATTCCTATAAATTTTTGAGAAAGGTGATAGCAGATGCTGTCATTGTAGAACATGGTAACATGCATCTGGTGGAGGCAGTTTTGTTTCTAGAAATATACCAGGCACAGGAGCACCTTCTGTTGCTCAGTCAGTCAGGAAACTGACTTACCTGTAGACTCCTGACCAGCCTGCTGGTGGTACCAAAGATGTGGCACTAATCTGTCTCTACCTATGGATCATATACATACAGGCACGACACGAGGATGCAGAAAGAAATCCATAACTTTGGTATAACCAGAAAGGAACTTTTCTCTTGGATAGGACAATCTGGATCATGTTCTTCACACAGTCTGGTGGACTGAAAATATGGGTGAAGGGTGAAGGATGCTATAGTTGACATTTTTTAGTACCCTTACCTCTGGCCACACAAATACATCTTCATTGGGGGGGGTGCAGATCCTCTCCAACTGGCTATAGGAAACACAGGCCATGACCATAGGGGCAACTCATTCTTTTGGTTTTGTTTTGTAATTTCTTGGTTTCTCAGAAAGTCATTAGCCTCCATCTGTTCCATTCTAATTTTGAGAGAACTATTTTCTTCAGTGAGCTTTTGCACCTCTTTTTCCATTTGGCTAATTCTGCTTT
>JAQQSK010004848.1:0-16214 GCA_028658325.1 Potorous gilbertii
GGATCATATTTAAAAAATCGAATTAAGGGGTGAGAGAGGAATATGTTGGGAGCGGAAAGAAGAAATGCAATGGGATAAATTATCTCTCATAAAAGAGGCAAGAAAAATCCTTTTCAAAAAGAAAAAAAGGGGGCAGGTGAGAGGGAAAAAATGAAGCTTACTCTCATGACATTTCTCTCAAGGAAGGAATGACATGCACACTCAATTTGGTATGAAAACCTATCTTAAAATACAGGAAAGTAGGGAATAAAGGGATAATCAGGATGTGGGGATGATGGAAGGGTGTGCAAATGGGAAGACAGGGCAATTAAAATTAAACTCTCTTGGGGACAGACAAGGTCAAAAGATAGAATAGAAGAAATGAGGTCAAGGTAGGATGGATGGAAATATAGTTAGTCTTACACGATATGTCTATTATGGAAGTCATTTGCCGAACAACACATATATAGCCAGTATTGAATTGCTTGCCTTCCCATTAGGGATGGATGAGGAAGGAGGAAGGAAGATAAGTTGGAATTCAAAGTCTTAGTGAAAAACGTTGAAAATTATTTTGCATACAACTGGGAAATAAGAAATACAGGTAATGGAGTATAGAAATTTATCTTGCCCTACAAAACAAGAGAGAAGGTGGGAATAAGGGAAGTGAGGGGTGTAAGAAGGAAAGGCAGATTGGGGGAAGGCATAGTCAGTACGCTTGGCATTTTGGGGTAGGGGTAGGGGGAGATGGGGAGAAAATTTAGAACCCAACATTTTGTGGAAATAAATGTTGAAAACTGAAAAGAAACAAACATTAATAAATACTTAAATTAGAATGGTCAGTCACCACTCAAAAAAAAATGGAATGGGTGTTGTGTTTTTCAAAATCTTTTTCTCCATCTATGGAGATAGACATTTGGTTTCTATTAGGTTTGTTGTTGATATAATCAATAATGTTCATAATTTTCCTAATATTGAACTAGCCCTGCATTCCTGGCATAAATCCTACCTGATCACAATGTGTTATTCTGGTGATAAGTTGCGGTATTCTTTTTTGCGATGATCTTATCGAAAATTTCTACATCAATAACATTACAGAAACTGGCCCATGATTTTCTTTCTCTGGCTTGTCTTTTCATGATTTAGGTACCAAAACCTTATTTGTATCATAAAAAGCGTTTGGGAGGATGCTTTGTTCCCCAATTTTCCCATATCGTCTCTACAGTGTTGGAATTAACTTCTCTTTAGATGTTTGATAGAATTCACTTGTAAATCCATTTGGTCCCGAAAATTTTTTTCCTAGGTATTTCAATTTCTTTTTCTGAGTTGCGGATACTTAAGTATTCAACTTTCTCTTCTGTTAATCTGGGCAATTCATATATATATATATATATATGTGTGTGTGTATATTTTTTTAAAAAATAATCATCCATCAAATTTAGATTTTCGAATTTATGGGCTTGCAGTTGGGCAAGGTAATTTCTTATTATTGTTTTAATTTCCTCCTCATTGGAGGTGAGTTCACTTTTTTCATTTTTGAAATTGGTAATTTGGTTTTATCTTTCTTTTTTTAATCAAATTGACCAAAGCTTTATCAATTTTATTGTTTTCTTCATAGAACCAAATCCTAGTTTAATTTGTTAGTTCAATAGTTTTTTTTCACTTCAGTTTTCTTAAGCTCTACTTTGTTTTTCAGTATTGACAATTCGGTATTTACTAGGGAATTTTCAATTGGTTGTTTTTCGCTCTCTTTCAGCTGCATGCCCAATTCTTTGATTTCCTCTTTCTCTATTTTATTCATTTAGGCATTCAAAGATATGAACCTTCCCCTAAGAACTGATTTTCAGTATTCCATAGCATTTGGTAGGTTGTCTCATGATTGTCCCTCTCTTGAATGAAGTTGTTAATAGTTTCCATGATTTATTGTTTAATTCTCTCATTTTTAATATTAGATTATTTAGTTTCCAATTAGTTTTTGATTTATATTTCCATGGCCTTTGATTACCTATAAATTTTATCGCATTATGATCTAAGAAGTATACATTGAGTATCTCTGCCTTTCTGCACTGGACTGTGAGTTTTTTATTGCTTAGTACATAGTCAATTGTTGTATATGTGCTATGAACCACTGAGAAAAAGGTATATTCCTTTATATTTTCATTCAGTTTTCTCCAGAGATCTATCACATCTACCTTATCGAGAGGTATGTTCACCTCCTTAACTTCTTTCTGTTTCATTTTGAGGTTAGATTTATCACATTTAGAGAGGGAGAGCTTGAGGTCCCCTGCTAGTATGCATTTACTGTCTCTTTCTTCCTCTAACTCCCTTAGGTTCTCCTCTAAGAATTTGAATGCTGTACTACTTGGAGCATAAATGTTTACAAATGAAATTGATTAATTGTCTACGGTTTCTTTCATCAGGATGTAATTTCCTTCCTTTTCTCTTCTGATTAGATCTGTTTCTTCTTCTCTTTTGTCTGAGATTATTATTGCTACCCCTGTTTTTTTTTTTACATCAGCTGAAGCACAAATTATTCTCCTCCAATCTTTTACATTTACCCAGTGTGTATGCCACCCTGTTTCAAATGTGCTTCTTATAAATATTATAATGTTGGATTATGGTTTTTAATCTGTCCTTTTACCTCTCCCCCTTTTGGGGAAGACTTCATCCTATTCAGTTTCACAGTTATGAGTACTACCTGTGTCTTTCGCTACCTCCCCTTCTCCTTTGTTTATGCTTTTGCTTCATACTTTTCTCTTCTCCTCCACAGTTAAGTTGTAATTTTTGACCACTGTCTCCCTCGGTGTTCCCTCCCTTCTTTCAGCTCCCATCACTTTCAATTACCTTTTCCCTTACTCCTTTTCCCTCCCTTTTAGCTGCACCTCCCTTTTCTTTCCCAGTTATTGCCTATAGAACTAATTGTATTTCTATGCTTACCTGAGGGTGTTGTGCCCTCCTTGAATCTCATCAGATGAGAGTACTTTTCAAACACTGTTCATCTCCCTCCTCTCTTTTCCTCTAGAGTAATACATTTTTGTGCCTCTTCCTGTGATGGGATTTATTTTTTTTCTGCCTGCTCCTTTCATATCTCACATTTCAAAATCTTCACAACCTTAAATAATTTGTTATAATCACATCCTTTTATTTATATTTACTCTATCTATGAATATCCCTTTTACATTTCATAATAAACATACAATTCTCAAGATTACAAGTACCTTCTTCCCTTACAGGGATGTAAATAGTTTGCCCATATTGTGTGGCATTTTCCCCCCTATTTATCTTTTTGTGCCTCTCTTGAGGCTTGCATTTGAAGATCAAGTTTTCCATTGAGTTCTGGTCTTTTCATCAGGAATTTCTGGAAATCCCTTGTTTCATTGTATGTCCATCTCCTTGCCTGAAATGTTATACTCAACTTTGCTGGGTAATCACTCCTTGGGTGTAGTCCCAGCTCCTCTGCCTTACAGAATGTTGTATTCCAATTCCTTTGATCTTTTAGTATAAAAGTCTCAAAGTCCTGTGTGATCCTGACTGTATCTCCTCCACATTTGATTTGTTTTTTTGTGAGTGTCTACAGTATTTTCTCCCTCACTTGGTAGTTCCCGAATTTGGCAACAGCATTTCTTCGTTTTACTTTGGTGTCCGTTTTCAGTAGGTGAACGGGGATTCCTTCGATGATTATTTTGCCTTAGGTGTCTAGGACTTCTGAGCAATTTTCCTGGATGATTTCTTGGGTAATATTGTCCTAGCCCTTTTTTTTCATCATGGCTTTATGGTAGACCAATAAACTTTAAGTTTTCTCTCCTGGATCTATTTTCCAGGTTAGTTGCTTTTCCAATTATATATTTCACATTTTCTTCTGCCTTTTCATTCTTTAGTTTCTGTTTCCCTGATTCTTGATTTTCATAAATTCATTAGCTTGTCCTTCTCTGATTCTATTTTTACCCTATTGTTTTCTTCATTTAACTTTTGCATCTCCTTTTCCATCTGTCCAATTTTCCCTTTGCAGGAGTTATTTTCACCAGTTAGGTTTTTTACGCCCGTTTACATTTGTCTAATTTTCCTTTTTAAGGAGCTGTTTCTTTCGGTAAATTCTTTCTTCATATTTTTAAAATCTTCATTCTTTTTCTGGCTTTCACACGGAATAGAAATTCACATGATATTAGCATTTCAAATAAGTATACTGTCTTCTCCATTTCTCCGTAAATCAGAAATGATGAAAGATTAAGAGCAGCAGGAAAATTAAATACATAATTCATCTCTTGCTTTGAGTCTTAGAATGTGGTAATACTTCTCAGTGTCACCCTATATTATCCTATGATTTCAGGGATTTTTTATACCTATTTTTTCCTATTTTTCCATGTTAATTTGTTATCTCAACCCTGAAAATATTAATCTGTTTTATTGAATTTTTCTGGTTTTTTTAATACTACATTACATATTTGTCTCTTGATGCTTTCCTCAAGTTGGTTTATTTTACTCATTACAATGCTGTTTAGACAAATTGAATCTTTTTAAGAGAGAAGAACAAAACTAAATAAAAAGTAAAACCATCCAAATAAAGGTGAAAGACAGCATGAATTTCTTGTCTTCTTGGTAACAGAATGCTTTTGATTTCCTTTGTTTTTGGTTCTATTTCTCATGTTTATGTGTTTAAAAAATGTTTTCGCATATCCTTCTAACATACGGAGTCATCTAAAAGAAAGACCAAAATGTTGTGGTTTTCTGAAATACATTTTTTGTAAATTTGACATTACAGAATGGTGTG
This sequence comes from Potorous gilbertii, assembly GCA_028658325.1. NCBI lineage: Eukaryota > Metazoa > Chordata > Mammalia > Diprotodontia > Potoroidae > Potorous > Potorous gilbertii. The sequence continues at coordinate 4,745 of JAQQSK010004848.1, forward strand.
TGTACATCTAAATCCAACTTTTTCTTGGAATAACATATTGTAATTATTGGATTACTTAGAAGTGAATAGTAACCTTTTTTCGTGACTGAATTTGCTCCATTCGTTTGATTTATTCCCTCCTTTCATTGTAAAATTTGTTTTTACTTTTAAAATTATATCTTTGAAGTGTGAAGCAAGTACTTCTTAGTGCCTAAAAACTAGGATTTATCACTGTCACTGTTCTATGTGTGTTTACTTTTTGACCATGAATTTGGATGCTTACACTGCTAAATATATCTCGAGTGAAAATTATGTAACAATAGCCTTAAATTTTTTTTCCCAGCGAGATAGTTCACATTCTCTTGCATTTTGTCATTGTTTTGTGATTTCTTGGTTTCTCAGAAAGCCATTAGCCTCCATCTGCTCCCTTCTAATTTTGAGAGAACTATTTTCTTCAGTGAGCTTTTACACCTCTTTTTCCACATGACTAATTCTGCTTTTGAAAACATTCGTCTCCTCATTGGCTTTGTGAACCTCTTTTGCCAATTGAGTTAGCCTATTTTTCAAGGTGCTATTTTCTTCAGCACTTTTTGGGCCTCCTTTATTAAGGTATTGACCCGTTTTTCATGCTTTTCTTGCATCTCTCTCATTTCTTTTCCCAGTTTTTCCTCCACCTGTCTAACTTGATTTTCAAAATCCTTTTTGAGCTCCTCCATGGCCTGAGCCCACGGGATATCTATTTCAGATATTTGGGATACAGAGGCTTTGACTCCTATGTCTTTACCTGATGGTAAGCAGATGTCTTCCTCGTCAGAGTGGAATGGCGGAATCATCTTCTCAACAAAATAACCCTCTATGGTCTTAGTTTTTTTCCCCTTTTCTGGGCATTTTCCCAGCCTGTTACTTGCCTTCTGAGAGTCCTCTCCACCCTCTGGCCTAGATCCACCCAGTTAGTGCTTGGGGTCTGAGATTCAAATGCTCCCAGACAGTTACTTGACTTCTGAGAGTCCTCTCCACCCCTGGCCTAGGTCTGCCCAGCTAGTGCTTGGGATCTGAGATTCAAATGCTGCTCCCCATCCTCAGGGCTTTTGGTGGCAGGCCTGGCTGCTATTCAATTGGAGCTTATCTGCTGGTGCTCAGGTGGGGGCAGGGCCGCCTCTCAGGCTCAGTTCCCTCAGGGGATTTATGCAGAGACCTTTTGTAATGGAGCTGCTTTCGATCTCCTGTCTGCTCTGGGAGTCTCTGGCTCAGCTGCTTCTGCCTCTGCCACAGTGGCTGCCTCCCAAGGGGGTCCGAATCCAGAGATACCCCGCTCCCCTCTCAGCCTGTCTCTGTCACTGACCTGTGAGTCTGTGGGTGGAGGGACCTTCATGGCCACCGGAGATTCTCCTCCCTGAAGCCTGCTTGGATCTGTTCGCTTCTCTCAGTGCCACGTGGTCATGGCAGGGCATGACAGGGCTCTGCTCCCATCTGGGGCTCAATGGATTTTTGGGATCGGTTTTTCAGGGCTCTCTGCAACGGAAATCTCCTTCACTGTGTTTCTGCGCGGCTTCAACTGTTCCAGAATTTGTCAGGAGTTCTTTTTAGAGGAAATCCATGGGCCGGGTGGTCTGAGCTAGCAAATGTGAGTCTTTCTACTCTGCCATCTGGGCTCTGCCCCCTAAGTTTTTTTTTTTCAACAAAACATTCAATCCTTATGCTACCTTTTTTGGAGTTTGTTTTGAGGGTGTGAAGTATAGTCAAGTCAACATGATACAGCTAGTATGTCTTTTAGAAGAATCCTAAAGGTATTTATTTTTCAACATTAATCACTGTGTTGCTCCAGAGTTCTTCATGGCATTTTTCATTTTCCATATTTCTAAATGTGAGAATAAATTGATTTAATACGGAGTTAAAAAGCTATAAAACATTACCACAATTTTGTCAAAAGATAAAAGAGTGGGAGGCTGTGTATATATAAATATACAGGGTTTGAAGAATAAGTCCACAACTGTGATGTAGGAGCCAGAGGTCGAAAGGCTTTATGACTTGCTGCTATATTTGGTGTCCTGAGAGAATGCAGGTTTACTCCATAAGAGGCAACAACAGTGAAAAATTGATAAGACAGATAAAGTCACTTTTGGCCATCAGAACAAGCGCATGGATGGCAGTACAAGAAAGATCTAGCCAAAAGTACAAATAACACATAAAGTGATCAATAAGTTTAGGACCACAAAAGGGTATCAGAAGCGTGAAGAAAATCTGAATCATGGAATGAAAGAAGCCTCCAGACCAGACTACTTCCACCAGCAAGAAACATAGGTGCTGATTCATGATTGTTATGAAGTGAAGAAGCTTTCAGATAACCACGTACCTGTCAAAGGCCATGGATGTGAGGACATTCACCTAAACACCAGCTTAGATATGGTCTGCAGAAATATGACCCATACAACCTTGGAAGGATATTGTTTTGCTTTCGAAGAGAGGATCTACGAGAACGTTTGGAACAATAACAGTAGAGAAAGAGACATACAGGAAATAAAGAAATGCTAGGAAGAATTCCATAGGGGAAACCAAAGGAGAAAGGGTGCAGATGATGACCGCAACAAAAAACAGATAACTCCCAACTCTTGCAAGGTAGAAAACCAAAAATATAACTAATTCTATTTTTTGAGTGTTTGGATTCTGTGAAAGTCTCAGAAGAATAAACTCAGTAACAGGACATTGATTTTCCAATATTAAAGGAGATAAGTGTCCTATTAACATTTAGTATCGTTAGAAAAGAGAGAGAAGAAACTTTAATCATTAATATTAAAGAACATGTCCAAAAGCATACTGAAATGTGTCAATACTAATGACATTTACGTGCAGTATGGCATGACGTTTATGGAATGTCCTTCAATACATCATTGGATCATTTGAAGAATAAGAGTTCCTGTATGATTCATATTTCCCTATCAGTTACCCTCACTGGTTTCCCAATGCTCTTTTAAAAATAATGTTTGCAGAAATGAGTATGATAATTCAACAAAGTCTCCAAGAAGTATCAGTTTATCAATTCATTGTTCAATATATTTTTCAATGTAGCCTAATGTCATATGAATCTCTGTATAGTTTTACTAGTTTGTTCTTACACTGACCTTGTATTTATTAAATACCATCCTTGCCTTTTCCTCCAACTAACATTGCTCTTTTATCTTCTCTCCCTTATTTTCTACTTGCAAGGTGATATTTTTTAATCCTGATAAGGTTATACATTTATACTTACTCAATTTGGATGAATTTCGGGAATGCAAAGATTATGCCCCCCAAGTATTAGCTAGTAACCAGTAATATAGCAGGCTTTCACAAATTTCTGCAGCTGGAATAATTAAGAAATGTCCAATTTATGCCTTCTTTCAATATATGTGTGTGTACATCCATGTGTATTTCCATATACATACATGCACTTACACAAATATACATGCAGGACCGAAAACATAAGAATACCTGCATACATACATGTACATACATACATATATATCATATGCACAAACACACAAAATGGTTCTGAAGTATTCTTTTTTTATTTCTTTCTTTTATTAATTTTATTTATTTTCAGTGCTCTACAATTACTATTAAATAACTTAGATTTTTTTTCCCCTACCTCCCCGCAATGGCATATAATTTTATATGGGTTCTACACATACATTCCGACTAAATACATTTTCACTATAGCCATGTTACGTAGAATTAAAATGAATGGGAAAAATCATATAACAAATCAAAACATAATACAAAAGAAAATTATCTGTTCCATTCTGCAATTGAATTCCACGGATGTTTCTCTTGAAGACATTTTACCTCAAAAGACCACTGGGGATTTTTAAAGTCCTTGCATTGCAAAGAAGTTTCAAGTCTACCAGAAAAAACTCTCGCACACTGTGGTCACTGTTGTGCACAAAGTTCTCCTGGTTCTGCTCCTTTTGCTCAGCATCAGATCATATAAATCTTTCCAGGCCTCTCTGAAGTCTTTCTGCTCATCAATTCTTATAGCACAGTAGTATTCTGTTGCATTCATATACCATAATGTATTCAGTTTTTCCACGATTGATGGGCACTCACTGTATTTCCAGTTTTTGGCCACCACAAAGAGAGCTGCCAGAAATATTTCTGTACATATGGGACCCTTTCCCATTTTTATGATTTCTTGACAATATAGTCCTAGATTATTGCTGCGTTAAAGCACATGCATATTTTGTAGTCCTTTAGGCATAGTTTCAAATTGCTCTCCAGGATGGTTGGATCAGCTCACACCTCCACCAGCAATGAATTAGTGGTCCAAATCTCCCACATCCTCTCCAGTATTTATTATCTTGCTATTCTGTCATGTTTGTCAATCTGAGAGGTGTAATGAGATATCTCAGAGTTTTGATTTGCGTCTCTCTGATCAAGAGATATTTAGAACACTTTTTCATATGACTATGTATATCTTCAATTTGTTCCTCAGAAAACTGCTTGTTCATAACTTTCGACCATTTATCAATTGGGGAATAACTTGTATTTTTGTACATTTGACTAAGTTCTGTATACTGTTTAGAAATGAAGCGTTTATCACAGACACCAGCTGCAAAAATTCTTTGCCAGTTTTCTGCATCCCTCCAAGTCTTGGTTGCATTGCGTTTGGGTGTGCAAAACCTTTTCAGTTTAATGTAATCAAAATTATCCATTTTGCACTACATAATGCTTTCTAGCTATTCTTTAGTCAAAAATTCTTCCTTTCTCCATAAATCTGGTAAAAAACACTATTCCTTGGTCCACCAATTTGTCCACAGTGTCAGTCTTTATACCTAAATCATGTACCCATTTAGACTTTATTCTTATACATAGTGTCAGTCATTGATCTATGCCTTGTTTCCACCACACCGCTATCCACTTTTCCCAGGAATTTTTGGTGAACATTGAGTTCTTATCCCAGATGCTGGAGTCCTTGGGTTTATCAAAGAGTAGATTGATATATTCATTGCCTTCTGTGTCTTGAGTACCCAGCATCTTCCTTGTCTAGCATACTGCTTCTTAGTTAAAATCAAGTGGTTTTGATAATTGCTGCTTTATAATACAGTTTGAGGTCTGCTAACACTAGACCACCTTCCCAAGCATTTGTTTTGCATTACTCTCCTTGACATTCTCGCCCTTCTTCTCTTCCATATGAATATTGATATTATTTTTTCCAGATCTAGAAAACAATTATCTGATAGTTTGATTGATGTGCACTAAATAAGTAATTTAATTTAGGTAGAATTGCCGAGCCAATTTTATTGTCTTGGCCTTCCCACGAGAAATTTTGTCAACTTAGATGGGATTTTGTTTGTGCACAAAGTGTCTTGTAATTGTGTTCATATAGTCCCTGTGTTTGTTTTGGCAGGTAAATTCCCAAATATTTCATCTACCGCAGCTTAGAATGGGATTTCTCTCTCTATCTGTTGCTGTTTGGTTTTGTTATTAATACATAGAAATGTAGAAGATTTGTACAGGTTTATATCGGAAACTGCAACTTTACCAAAGTTGTTTATGATTTCAAGTAGTTTTTTTTACTTGAATCTCTTGGATTCTCTAAGCGTATTATCATAACACCTGCAGAAAGTAATAACCTAGTTTCTTCTTTGCCTATTCTAATTCCTTCAATTTCTTTGTCTTCTCTAATTGTTACAGGTAACATTTCTAGTACTAAATTGAGTAACAGTGGTGATAACAGTCATAGTGATTTCCCTCCCAATCTTATTGTAAATGCATCTAGCTTATCTCCACTGCATATAATGCTCACTGAAGGTTTTAGGTACATACCGCTTATTATTTAACAGAAAGTTCCCTTTATTCCCATACTCTTCAGTGTTTTTAATGGGAATGGTTATTGCACTTTATCCAAAGCTTTTTCTGCATCTATTGAGATAGCCATGTTCTTTCTGCTTGTTTTGTTGTTGATAGGACATATAATGCTAATAGTTTTCCTAATATTGAAACAGCTCTGCATTCCTAGTATGAGTCCTACCTGGTAAGAAGATCTTATTCTCATTATAAGCTGCTGTATTTTTTTGGGTAAAATCTTATTTAAAATATTTACATCTATATACATTAGAGAAATTTGTCTGTAATTTTCTTTCTCTGTTTTGTTTCTTCCTGGTTTAGTAACAAAACAATATTTGAATCATAAAAAGAATTTGAGAGGACTCCTTCTTCCCCAATTTTCCCAAATATTCCATGTAATATTAAAATTAATTATTCTTGAAATGTTTGCTAGAATTCACTTGAAAATCCATCTGACCCTGGAGTTATTTTTGCCTAGGGAGTTTATTGATAGCTTGCTTCTTTTTCTGAGGTGGGCTTCTTTAAGTAGTCAACTTCCTGTTCTGTTAATCTGGGCAATTTATTTTTTTTATACTACCATCCATCTCATTTTGATGGTCGAATTTATTGAGATAAACATGGGCAAAATAAATTCTAATTATTTTTTTACTTTCCTCCTTACTGGAGGTGAATTCACCCCCTTTCATTTTTGGTGTTGGTAGTTTGGTTTTTTCTTTCTTTTTTTTAATCAAACTGACCAAAGTTTTATCAATTTTATTAGTTTTTCATAAAACCAGCTGTTAGTTTTATTTATTAGTTCAATAATTTTCTTAATTTCAGTTTAATTAATCTCTACTCTGATTTTCAGTATTTCCAATTTTGCATTTACTTGGGATTTTTAATTTGCTCTTTTTCTAGATTTTTCAGCTACATGCTTAAGTCATTGATCTCCTCTATCTCTATGACATTCATGTAGGTGTTCAAGATATAACACTTCCCCAAATAATTGCTTTTCCATTATCCCATAAGGTTTGGTAGGCTGTCTCATTATTTTAATTTTCTTGAATGAAGTTCAAGATTGTTTCTATGATTTGTTGCTTAACCCTCTCCTATCTTAGGATTAGATTATTTAGTTTCCAATTATTTTTTGGTTTATTTTTCAATGAACTTTAATCACACTAGTATAGTCTTGCTGTCTGTTTCTTCCTGCAGCTTCCCCAAATTCTCCTCCAAGAGTTGGATGCTATGTCACTTGGAGTATATATGTTGACTAACGATATTGCTTCGTTTATTATGGTGACTTTTAGCTGAATATAGTTTTCTTCCTTTTCTCTTTGGATTAGATGTATTTCTGCTTTTGCTTTCTTTGGGATTAGGATGGCTATTTCTGCTTTTCTTACATCAACTGAAGCAGAATGTATTCTACTCCAGCCTTTTACCTTAACCCTGTGTATATCCACCCATTTCAAATGTGTTTCTTGTAAACAACATATTATTGATTAATGACTATTAATCCGTTCTGCTACCTGTATCCGTTTTATGGGAGAGTTCATCCCATTCACACTTTCAGTTTTGGTTACTATATGCTTCTTTCCCTTCTTCCTCTTTCCCACCTCTTGTGTTTTAGTTTTCCAATCTCCTTTATCATGTACAATAGAGTTTTAATTTTTGACCACCACCTCCCACAGTCTTCCCTGTCTTCTTTCAATCCCCATTCCTTTTTACTTACCTTTAGTCCATTTAGTCCATACCTTCCTTTTGACCTCCCCTCCCCTTTTTGCCCCCTTCCCCTTCTATGGTCTATAGAGCCAGTTAGATTTATGTACTTAATTAAGATTGATTTTACCTCCTTCAAACAAATTGATTGAGAGTATATTTCAAACAACGCTCACCTCCCTCCCGTTTTTCTGTCTCCTGTAATATAACTTTGTACTTCCTCCTGTGATATAGTTTACCTTTGTATGCTTTCTCCCTTTCACATATCCTGATACAATTCCTATTTATTCTTAAACCAAATCATTTACTTTATACACCCCCGTATATCCATGTATATCCCTTATATTCTTCAAAATATGTGCACAATTCTCAAGATTCACAAGTATCATGTTCCCTTATTGGGATTTAAACAGTTTGCTCAAATTGAATATCCAATTATTGTTTTCTCTTGTTTAACTTTTTATGTCTCCCTTGAGACCCGTGTTTGAATATCTAATTTTCTATTGAGTTCTTCCCTTTTTTTCGGAAAGGTCTGGAAATCCCATACTTCATTGAATGTCCATCTCCTTGTCTTTAATGTTATGCTGAATTTTTCTGGGTAATTGATCATTAGTTTTATTCCCAGCTCCTTTGCATTACAGAATGTCATAATGCAATGCCTTGGATTTTTTTAATGTAGAAACTGCAAGGTCCTCTGTGATCCTGACTGTAGCTCTTCTATATTTCAATGGTTTCATTTTGGCTGCCTGTATTATTTTCTCCTTCACTTGATAGTTCTGGATTTCAGAAACAATATTCCTTGGTGTTTTTAGTTTGGGATCCCTTTCGTGAGGTGAACAGTGGATTTTTTCGATAGATATTTTCCCATCTGGATCTAGCACTTTTGGGCAGTTTTCCTTGATGATTTCTTGGAAGATATTATCCAGACTCTTTTTTTTCCATAACGACTTTCTGGTAGGCTAATAATTTTTAAATTTTCTCTCCTGGATCTATTTTCCACGTCAGTTGTTATTTCACTGAGATATTTCGCATATTCTTCTATCTTAAAGTTCTTTAGATTTTGTTTGACTAATTCTTGATGTTTCACAGAGTCATTAGTTTCTTCTTCACAATTCCAGTTTTTACCAAATTGTTTTCTTCAGTTAACTTTTCATCTCCTTTTCCGTCTGTCCAACTATTTCTCTTAAGGAATTATTTTTCCTGTTTGTTTGTGTACTTCTTTTTCCATTTGTCCACTTTTCCTAGTTTAAAGAGCTGTTCTTGGGAAGGAGCCAAGATGGTGAAGTAGAAAGACTCACCTATGCTAGCTTCAAACCCACAGCCCATAATTACCTGTAAAAAGAACGCTAAAAAGATTCTCGAACAGTGGAAGCAACTCAGCAACAGAGTGAATGATATTTCACTTCCAGAGAGCCCTGTAAATCCGATCCCAAAGGTCTGTTGTACACCAGACGGGAGGGGAGCCCATCCCTTCCCAGGCCACATGACCCCAAGGGAAGCAGGCTTCAGGGACAGAATCTCTAGAGGCCACGAAGGTTCCTTCAGCCACAGATGCACAGGTCAGTTAGAGAGACGTGTGGACTGGATGAGAGGGGAGCGGAATGTCTCCATAACTGAGGCCCCCCTGGGAGGCCGTGGGAGAAGCAGTGGGCGGCCAGAGGCTTCCTGAGTAGACAGGACCTCAGGTCCATTACTGAAGGTCTCGGCATAAATCCCTTGAGGGAACTGAGCCTGGGAGCTGGCCCTAACACACCTAAGCACCAGAACATAAGTTCACATTGAACAGCAACCAGGCCTGATGCTGAAAGCCCTGAGGCTGTGGAGAAGCATTTGAAACTCAGATCCCAAGCACTAGCCAGGCTGATCTAGGCAGGGGTGGAGAGGAATCTCAGAAGTCAAGTAACTGGCTGGGAAAATGCCCAGAAAGGGGAAAAAAATGAGACCATAGAAGGTTACTTTCGTAGTAAGCAGATGATTCCGCTCTTCCTCTCTGACGAGGAAGACCAATGCTTACCATCAGGTAAAGACATAGGAGTCAAGGCTTCTGTATCCCAAACATCTGAAATAGGTATCCAGTGGGCTCAGGCCATGGAAGAGCTCAAAAAGTATTTTGAAAATCAAGTTAGACAGGTGGAGGAAAAACTGGGAAGAGAAATGAGAGAGATGCAAGAAAAGCATGAAAAACGGGTCAATACATTGACAAAGGAGACGGAAAAAAATGCTGAAGACAATAACACCTTGCGGGGCTGAGCCAAGATGGCGGAGTAGAAAGACTCACATTTGCTAGCTCTGAACCCATAGCCCATGGATTTCCTCTAAGAAGAGCTCCTGACAAATTCTGGAAGAGTGGAAGCCGTGCACAAACACAGTGAAGGAGATTTCCGTTGCAGAGAGCACTGAAGAAACGACACCAGGGGTCCATCGAGTCCTGGACGGGAGCAGAGCACTGTCATGCCCTGCCCTGGCCACGGAGCTCTGCCCCAGCCACGCGGCACTGAGAGGAGCGAGCAGACGCAAGCAGGCTTCAGGGACCGGAATCTCAAGTGGTCGCGAGGGTCCTTCCACCAACAGACGCACAGGTCAGTGAGAGAGACAGGCTGAGAGGGGAGCGGGGCATCTCCGGGACTCGGACTCCCCTGGGAGGCAGCCACGGCGGCAGAGGCAGAGGCAGCTGAGGCCAGAGGCTCCCAGAGCAGGCAGGAGCTCAGCAGCAGCCCCATTACAAAATATTTCTGCATAAAACCCCTGAGGAAACTGAGCCTGAGAGGCAGCCCTGCCCCCACCTGAGCACCAGCACATAAGCTCCAATTGAATAGCAGTCAGGCCTGCCACCAAAAGCCCTGAGGATGGGGAGCAGCATTCGAATCTCAGACCCCAAGCACTAGCTGGGAAGACCTAGGCCAGGGGGTGGAGAGGACTCTCAGAAGGCAAGTAACTGGCTGGGAAAATGCCCAGAAAAGGGGAAAAAAACTAAGACCATAGAGGGTTATTTTCTTGAGAAGATGATTCCGCCATTCCACTCTGACGAGGAAGACATCTGCTTACTATCAGGTAAAGACATAGGAGTCAAAGCCTCTGTATCCCAAATATCTGAAATAGATATCCCGTGGGCTCAGGCCATGGAGGAGCTCAAAAAGGATTTTGAAAATCAAGTTAGACAGGTGGAGGAAAAACTGGAAAAAGAAATGAGAGAGATGCAAGAAAAGCATGAAAAACGGGTCAATACCTTAATAAAGGAGGCCCAAAAAGTGCTGAAGAAAATAGCACCTTGAAAAATAGGCTAACTCAATTGACAAGAGAGGTTCACAAAGCCAATGAGGAGATGAATGCTTTCAAAAGCAGAATTAGTCATGTGGAAAAAGAGGTGTAAAAGCTCACTGAAGAAAATAGTTCTCTCAAAATTAGAAAGGAACAGATGGAGGCTAACGACTTTCTGAGAAATCAAGAAATCACAAAACAAAACCAAAAGAATGGCAAAATGGAAGAGAATGTGAAATTTCTCATTGAAAAATCAACTGACCTGGAAAATACATCCAGGAGAGGCAATTTAAAAATTATGGGACTAACTGAAAGTCATGATCAAAAAAAGTGCCTAGACATCATCCTTCATGAAATTATCAAGGAAAACTGCGCTGATATTCTAGAACCAGAGGGCAAAATAACTTTCAAGGAGTCCACCGATTACCGCCTGAAAGAGATCCAAAAAGAGAAACTCCTAGGAACATTGTGGCCTAATTCCAGAGTTCCCAGGGAAAGGAGAAAATATTGCAAGCAGCTAGAAAGAAACAATTCCAGTACTCTGGAAATACAATCAAGATAACACAAGATCTAGCAGCTTCTACACTAAGGGATCGAAGGGCGTGGAATAAGATATTCCAGAGGTCAAAGGAACTAGGTCTAAAACCAAGAATCACCTACCCAGCAAAACTGAGTATAATACTTCAGGGGAAAATATGGTCTTTCAATGAAACTG
>JAQQSK010004849.1:0-26840 GCA_028658325.1 Potorous gilbertii
ATTTTCAAAATCCTTTTTGAGCTCCTCCATGGCCTGAGCCCATGGGGTATCTATTTCAGATATTTGGGATACAGAGGCTTTGACTCCTATGTCTTTACCTGATGGTAAGCATATCTCTTCGTCGTCGTCAGAGAGGAATGGAGGAATCATCTTCTCAAGAAAATAACCATCTATGGTCTTAGTTTTTTTCCCTTTTCTGGGCATTTTCCCAGCCAGTGACTTGACTTCTGAGAGTCCTCTCCACCCCTGCCCTAGGTCCACCCAGCTAGTGCTTGGGATCTGAGATTCAAATGCTCCCAGACAGTGACTTGACTTCTGAGAGTCCTCTCCACCCCAGCCTAGGTCTGCCCAGCTAGGGCTTGGGATCTGGGATTCAAATGCTGCTCCCCAGCCTCAGGGCTTTTGGCGACAGGCCTGACTGCTCTTCAATGGGAGCTTATCTGCTGGTTCTCAGGTGGGGGCAGGGCCGCCTCTCAGGCTCAGTTCCCTCAGGGGGTTTATGCAGAGACCTTTTGTAATGGAGCTGAGGTGGAGCTCCTGCCTGCTCTGCGGGCCGAGAGTCCTCTGCCTCTGCCTCGGCCGCAGCCTCCCGAGGGGGTCCGAGTCCTGGAGATACCCCGCTCCCCTCTCAGCCCTTCTCTCTCACTGACCTGTGCGTCTGTGGGTGGAGGGACCTTTGTGGCCGCCAGAGATTCAGGTCCCTGACGCCTGCTGGGCTCTGCTTGCTCCTCTCAGTGCGGTGTGGCCAGGGCAGGGGGAGGGGAGCGCTCCGCAGGGCAGGGCTCTGCTCCCGTCCGGGGTACCTTTGCAGTCGGTTTTTCAGGGCTCTCTGCAACGGAAATCTCCTTCACTGTGTTGCTGTGCGGCTTCCACTGTTCCAGAATTTGTCAGGAGTTGTTTTTACAGGAAATCTATGGGCTGTGGATTTGGAGCTAGCAAATATGAGTCTTTCTACTCTGCCATCTTGGCTCCGCCCCCAATACATTAAATTATCAAAGCCCAGCAAAATCCATGAAAAAAGTCCCTGTCCCTGAGTTGGTCCTGGGATAAGCCACTCTTTCTCAAATTACTTTTCTCTTTCCTTTGCCCCTTCAAACAATTATAATGCCTGAAGTTCCTTAAGTATAATTGTGAGAGCAGAGGTTACAGATCATGCTTTTACTTCTCCACTATTCAACTTACCTAGAAATATGAAAACTGAAGGAACATCCTTCTTAATACATGCCATAGAGAGGAATATTTTTGTACAAAAAGGAGAACTGGGAAATTGACTTTGGAGGCTTTGGTTTGCTGTAAGAAACATCCTTCAATAGCTTGGATGAGTTGGTTTTGTGGGAGTTCTTTCTTTTTTTCCCTTTGCATGGAAGATGATTCACCAAAGAACCTCCCTCATTAGAAGAGTCAGTTGTTGTAAAATGTTAGAATTAATAAAGGAAAACTTATTTAATTCACCTTTTCCTTTTAAGGGTATAGTCCATAAACTTTGAGACAGCACTGATAGAACAGGTCAGTCAATGTCCTGGTCTTGGAGGCCCTTGGCATGATGATAAGTACCATGATATGATAATAGGTGCCAGTGATGTACCATTAGAGTGGGTGAGGTTGCTTCGAAGCTGAGTTAAAAGGAAAGCATGGAAGGAAGATAGGAGGCTCAGAGTAAACAACTTTTACTTACCTCACAATTTTGTTGCAGATGGGCTTAGAGCGTCCATACTATTTTCTGTCTAGATGGCCTTTCAGTCAATCAGATAAAATTCAGGAGAAAAAAGTTGATTAAACTAGATTTTGGTTGTTGTTGTTCAGTCATTTCAGTCCTGTCTAACTCTCCATAACCCTGTTTGGTATTTTCTTGGCAAAGATACTGGATTGGTTTGCCATTTCCTTCTCCAGTTCATTTTACAGTTGAAGAAACTGAGGCAAACAGGGTTAAGTGACATGCCCAGACTTACCCAACTAGTAAGTGTCTGAGACTAGAATTGAACCTAGGAGGATGAATCTTCCTGACCCCAGGCTGGACATTCCATCCACCTACCCTGAAACTAGATTGACTATTATTTGGAAAAAAAAAGAAAAAAAAATTCTGAACCTTTGATCCCATCCGGTGTTGAAGTTTCTTTTACTGATTCAGGTTGGCAGCTTGGCTGTAACTTCAACTCTTTGGTAAATGCCTTGAACATTGAAAGGTTAAGTAACTTACTCATGGTCACACAGCTAGTATGAGTCAGAAAGCAGGATTCGTACCCACATCTTTCAATATACCAAGCTTGGCTGTCTTAACTAGCTTCAAATTTGTATCAGTCCATTGGCTGGAGAAATGAGATTGGTTATCCCAACCCCAAACAATACATTTCTGTAACTGAAATTTTCTGTTTCCACTCTGATGTTTGTGCTATTATATAAGCACATATTACTTATGAACGTGCTTGCATATCCACACTGGTGGCCTATTTGTAAATAGTTAGGGACATAGCTATCTTTGAATGTAGAAGTGTGTAAATGTTCTTTTGAAGACATCACACTTTATAAATCTCTAGGATTACAGTCCAATTTTAGAGTTTATAGGAATAACTGAAGTGACATAAAACTAGGAAGCTAGATTCAAATGAAAGGACAAATGTAGTTGGCCAAAATGAACAATTACAGGAAACAAAGGGAAAATAACGATTAAAGATCTTTCATTACAGCCAGCTAATTATCATGAGTGCTGGACTTAACTGTTCAGGCATAGAATTAAAAACCTTAATTATATTGTCACCTTTGTCTCTCAGCTCCCATTGCCCACAAATGAATCCATTTACTGTAACTGCCGCTGATGAGAAGAAATTGATGGCAGTCCCAGTGAGGTGGCAAAGAGGAGTGCCTGAATTAAAAAAAATATATATATGTGAGAGGCAACATTGTCATGGCTGCACAGCTGGGTGACATCTGCATTCCAGGACATTATAAATTAAAAACACTTTTAATGAGACAAATACAGGTTTGATGGATTTCACGATTGTTCCTCTCCCCTTCAAATGGCAAACGATGCACTGGGTTTTTCTTCCTTTTTATTAAAGCCATTCCCTTGTTAAATGATTGCATTAATGGCCTTTGGAGACAGGTAGAGTGTAAAAAGGACAAGGGGGACTTCCTGTGTGAGTGCCTGGGAGACCCAAAAGGGCACAGCTGGAAGGTCCTTTCTTTTTAGAAGAAAATTACCGATTATTCTGTCAAATCCAACCATTTTAAAGCTTGTTTAAATATAGAGATAGAAGATCATTTTGAAATCAAGTGAACTTGGAAAGGAAAATGTTGTTGTAGCTGTGGCTGCATAGCCCTGAAACTAAATTGGTTTAGTCAGTTCAGATGAGCCATCAGGAGACCCGGGTTCTATTCCTTACTGTACCATTGTCATTGTGTGAAGCAGGGGACGGTGCTACTGGCTTTAGCCTTTCTGGGCTTTGTTTATTTATTGGTAAAATGTGGTGTTTGACATCATGACTGACTACCATGCCAGAGGCCACATGATGTAAGATGCTATCCTCTTTTGACGCAGAGATGACAGACTCAGGGTACAGATTAAAACATTTTTTTTAGACACGGTCACTGTGGGAATTTGTTTAGCTTAACTATGTATATTTGTGGCAAATTTTTCTTTTTGTTTTTGAAGGGTGGAGGAGGTGAGAGGGAGAGATAATTTGATTTTTATTAATTGAAAAAAAGATTTTTAAAAAATGTGGTGTTTGGCCTCAATGGTTTCTAAGGATGTTTCTGAATTTCTGTGATTTTGATGATTTAGTCAAAAAATGAATTGTGTTAGTTGATAGTAAAAAGAAAAAATCACCATTCATCTGTTAATCCTGGAAATTATAAATGGGGAATTGGTGATGAATTGAAAGTCTTTCACTCACCCTTACATAAGAAACCTTGCTGTCTTATTTTTCCATGTTTCCCTTCAACCACATAGTGTGATTCAATTAAAGGCTGGGTAAGAAATATCCTCTGGTCCCTGCCAGACATAGGACATTCAGATTTTTTCAATAGACCCTTGTAAACATACAGTGCAATTTAGCTAGGGGTCTGGGCAAAATCTCACCAAGGTGTCCCTTCAACCCATAAAATAAACCAGATTTTCTCCAAAGGACCTTTGCCAATACACAGGGCAATCCAAGTGGAATATCTAACTTACCTATGATAGGACAAGCAAATTGAATTGAAAAAGAAATAAAGAAACTGAAGTGAATTCTGAAAAGTTATATGGCTCTCCAAAAGGGATGAAGCACTCAGGGTTGGTTGAAATCAGCCATTCAGAAGCCAGACAAGGTCCTCACACCTAGCAAAAAGAACCACAGCTAGGCCCAAGAGTCTGGGGCCATTCCACTCTCTTTTTCTTTCTTTTTTGGAGGAGGGAGGTGAGGCAATCAGGGTTAAGTGACTTGCCCAAGGTCACACAACTAGTAAGTGTCAGGTGTCTGGATTTAAACTCAGGTCCTCCTGACTCCAGGGCTAGTGTTCTATTTACTGTGTCAACCAGCAGCCTCAACCTCCTTTTCTTTTCTTTTTTTTAATGATTTATTTATTTTTAGTTTTTAACGTTCATTTCCACAAAATTTTGAGTTCCAAATTTTCCCTCCCTCTCTCCTCTACCCTCACCCCATAATGCCCTGCATTCTGATTACCCATCCCTCAATCTGCCCTCCCTTCTATCATACCCCTCCCTTCCCTTATCCTTTTCTTCTCTCTTTTCTTGTAGGGCAAGATAGATTTCTATACGCCGTTACTCATATTTCTTATTTCTCAGTTGTATGTGAAAACAATTCTCAACATTCATTCTTAACACTTGGAATTCCCACCTCTCTCCTTTCCTCCCTCCCCACCCATCCCCACTGAGAAGGCAAGCAATTCAATATAGGCTGTGTATGTGTAGTTTTGCAAAAGACTTCCATAATAGTCATGTTGTATAAGACTAACTATATTTCCCTCCATCCCATCCTGCCCCATTTATTCTATTCTCTCTTTCGACCTTGTCCCTCCCCAAAAGTGTTTACTTCTGATTATTCCCATCCCCCATTTGCCCTCCCTTCTATCATCCCCTTCACCCCACTTGTCCACTTCTCCCCTACCCTTCTGTAGTGCAAGATATACTTTCGTACCAAACTGAGTGAGCATGTTATTCCTTCCTTAAGCTGAATGTGAAGAGAGTAAGCTTCTCTTTTTCCCTCTCACCTTCTCCCTTTTCTTCTCCACAGAAAAAGCTTTTTCTTGCCTCCTTTATGAGTAATAAATTTGCCCCATTCCATTTCTCCCTTTTTCCTCACAATATATTCCTCTTTCACCCCTCCATTTTACTTTTTTTAGGTGTCATCCCTTCTTATTCAATTCACTCTGTGCTGTGTATGTGTGTGTGTGTATGTGTGTGTGTGTGTAATCCCTTCACCTACCCAAATACTGAGAAAAGTCTCAAGAGTTACAAATATTATTTTTCCATGTAGGAATGTAAACAGTTCAACTTTAAAAAGTCCTTTATGATTTCTCTTTCCTGTTTACCTTTTCATGCTTCTTTTGATTCTTGTGTTTTAAAGACAAATTTTCTATTCAGTTCTGGTCTTTTCACCAAGAATGCTTGAAAATCTTCTATTTCATTGAATGACTATTTTTCCCCCTAAAGTATTATACTCAGTTTTGCTGGATCCCAGTCTCCTTTCCTTTACTAAGGGAAGTCCCTTTGCTCTGAACCTATGTAAACTGTCCAAACTGGGGTCAGTTCTGAGGGAGACTTTCACCTAAAAAATCCACATTTCTTTCCTTAATTCTTTGTGTCCTAACCCTGGTGCCTTGCAGAAAAATTATTTAAAGCTTAGATTTTGGATCAGTGCCTCTCCAAAGGGAGGAAGTGGAAAGAAACTCTGTGTGTAATGTAGCCAGTGGGTATTTATTTTCACTGCACAAAAGAAATGTTTGACACAAATGCCCACAAGTACGACAGGAAGACTTAAAACAGGCATCAGTAATTTACAACTATTTTATAGTTAGTGGATATTAACAGAAAATAAACAAAAAACAAAAAGAAGAAAGCAAGCTTTTATTAAGCTCCTACTATATGCTGGCAAGTGTATTAAGGATTTTACAAATATTCTCTTTTGATCTTTACAGCAACCTGGGGCTGTTTTAGGTGCCATTGTGATTCATATTTTACAGTGACTCACATTTACACAGGAAACTGAGGCAGACAGAAATTGGGTGATTTGCTCAGGGTCATACATCTGCTAAATGTCCGAGGTTGAATTTGAACTCAGATTTTCCTGATGCCAGACTCAGTGCTCCATTCACTGCACCACCTAATAGTCTCCTTCCTGGAAGCTGTAATAGCAAGGACCACAACATACATAGAAGAGCCCGCTGTACAGATTCTTAGATCTACTTTTCTAAAAGAAAAGGCAACTTTTGAGGGGTTCACGTTAATCAAGCACATATATCATTCACTTAGTTCAGGGGGAAAAGTCAGCAACCTGAACTTCAGAGAAAATACAAACAGAGAAACAAAGATCAACAGACAGGGGTACCTACTATCTGACCATAAGCAATACATACATCACAGATCAACAGACACATCCAACTGTCTGATCGTTACAAACATACATAGTTACCAGAGAGAGAAACATCAATATCTGGATTTTCAAATCTGACGGCTTCTTAGTGGCTTCCCAGAGTCTCCTCTGGTCAAACAAACACTTTCAATGAGCAAGCCCCAACATAAAACCTCACCTCAGAGTATATATACACTTTTCAGAGCCAGAGGACATCACAACCCTTGAGAACCAATGCCTCATTAGAAATTAACAAAAGGTGTGAGCCTTCCTACAAAACAAATCTCCCCTAATCAGGCCTATTAATGGGTGGGGAAGATCTTTAACTCTCATAATTACAATTATAGAAGCTGAGTCATAAGCATCAGAGCATAAATCATTCTGTGGGACTGTTCAATAGGCAAATTATATTTTACCTTGGCTTTTCACTGTTTTCCTCAAAGTCCATGCCTTTTGGAGAGTCAGGGCTTAGGTTCCTCCCTTTGTAGGTGGGAGAAATTCCTCCTGCTGTCAGTCAGTGCCAACCAAGAGATCCAGGATCTCCAGCCCAAACTGACTACACCCATGTCATGATTGCTATTTGGCCTCCTATCCTTAGAAAGGCAAACAGAAAAAAAAAGGAAGAAGAAAAGAAAGTCCAGGTTCAATTCAACTACCTGAATACCTATTGTAGCTTGCCATGTGGGAGATGTTGGCATTTCTTTTGGGGCAGGAGAAAGGTCAGCCTCTTTCTATTCTCTACCCCTCTAGAGATATCCTCTGGTAGACCCGACACAATCTGCACGCAGAAAGAGAAGATAGTATTCCACAGATATCTTAGATTTCAGTGTCCTAGGGGACTCGATTCAGCTTTGGAGATAATAGGAAATTATGTCATTACTGGAGCCACTGTAGTAAAGTGGACAGGATGCCGGATTTTTGGTTCAAGGATCTGGGGTTGTTTCACAGTTCTTACCTTACTGGATGTGCAAACTTTTGGCACTTCGCCTCTTAATTTTCTCATCTGTAAAATAAGGGATCTGGACTAGATGACTTGTGAAGTCCCTTCCAATCCTAAACCTATGATCCTGTGGTCTGATTCTAGTAATTCAACCTAAGTCATTTAAAGTCCATTTGCTGAAGAATCTACTGACAGTTGAGCGGCACTTGGCAGGCAAGTGCTTGACCTTTCTATCTATTTGGAGATTTTGTATCCTCCACACTGTGACTTTGGATGGACAGAAATTTTAGCTTTTGTTGCCATGGTGATAGAGGGGGGTAGTTAATGTGTTGGAACTCATCAAAGAGCAGAGGGGGTTGTTTCACACATTGACTATGATCTATTCAGCAGCAAGAAAATGACTGGAGGTGCAGGAACATAAAATGGTCAATATAGTTTACCAACCCAACTAAACTCAACATTTTATTTCAGCCTTCGCTTAAAATAAAACTCTTCAATCAAATCCCTCACTTGTTTTTTCATTTTCATTCCAACCTCTCGGTTCTGACCTAAGAAGACAATAAAAGCAATCTGAATGACTCAATTCATGCCTCAGTTTACAGCCTGATTGACCTGTCAACCGATAGACTCTGATTACATGTTTGGGAAAATAATGATGTCTCCTCATACAGTGGAAAGAACATTCGAGGCTGAGTCAAAGGATCTGCATTCCAATTTCAGCTGTGCCACTTACTGCCTTGAAATATGAACCCAGAGCCTCTGCAATACTTCTAAGGCTCCTACTACTACACCAAGTTGAATTCCCAGCACCTCTGAAAGTGTCTTGCCAAGGGTAAAAACTTAATGAATGCTTGGTGAATTGAATTAAATATATCCCAGAAATGTGGGTCAAACTCTACTGTGTCTGATTTAGAGAGGAAGCTGATTTCACAACAACTCAGTAATAGCGACTGTTTCTCTTTCAAAGCAGTGCTTGAACATAATTTGCTTTTTGGCCTGGAGACACATGGCATCTCCTGGGTGCTATGGACTCTCAGTTCTAGGAATAAGAATCATTTCCTATGGAGGCTACTGAACGACATTCATGTCAGACATCCCTGTTCTGGCTACCGAATGTGAGAACAGAGACTCTTCAGGAAGACAACATTATTGGCTGGTCCAAAATATTTATTGGAAGTATGACCTTGGGCAAATTGCTTAGCATCTTTAAGGCTCAATATTCTCCAAGTAAACTAAGAGCAATGCTTACATTACTTTTGTCATTGTGTTACTGTGAGAAAGGTGCTTTGTATCCCAGAGTAAGTGCTGAATAAATAGTATTCCTTCATGCATTTATTTATTAATTTATTTACTCATCTTCATTCATTCTTTGGTACATTCTCTGTACAAAGGGAAAATAATAGGAATGTGCTTAGCTAATTACAAAGAATTCTACAAAGTTGGGACTTGAATGGTCTTCAAAAGCTACTTAATCCAATCTCTTCCCCTGCTCCCTTTCTTTCCCTCCTCCCTCCTTCCCCACTTCTTTCCCTCCCTCCCTTTCTTTCTTTCTTTCTTTTTCTTTCTTTCTGTTTCTTTCCTTCCTCCTTCCTTCCTTCCTTCTTTCTTTCTTTCTTTCTTTTCTTCCTTCTTAAGAAAGTGAGGTCCAGAAAAGTTACTTTATTTATCCTAAGTCACATACCATGCAGCTCTCATGAGTGTGTCAGAAGTTAAACTATCTAGCCCAAGGTTAATAATCTCTTTTGGTGAGTAATAGTCTCAGTGGCAACCTTTTTTTACCTCTCAGACACACTATTTAGCTTTAGAATCTTCTCAGAGACTTCCTTAGTCTCAAGCACAATTATCAGAGCATTCATAAGTTCAAGCATAGATGGTTTTCTAAGGACACATGTCATAGATAGGTAGGATATTTACCCATTTAGGATGCCACAACAGGTATCCTAAATTCTTGCAGTCATTTCTTCTAGTAATACTACCTATTTTATGCCTCACTTGGGCTTGTTGAGGAGTTTCAGTCACAAAGATAATTCAATTGAATTCATTTCAACAAACATTTATCAAGCGAGAGAATGTATGAATAAAAAAATAGGAGTTAGACAGTCTCTGCTCTGAAGGAGCTCACATTCTAATGAGGAAAGCAACACATATAAAAGGTTTCTGGGGCCAGTCAGATGAAAAGACTCTAGGACACATAGGTTATGGAGGCAAAGGAGATATTTTGCACTGCTAAAACTTTTCCTTCTGGGTTTTCAGTAGCAGTGGCTGCAGTGGCTACTGAAGGAGTTGCCAGGTTGGATTTCCATGTGGATTGCTTGTCAAGATAGTTGCTGTAAGGACTGGTCTCCAAGCTGGTCTAGGTGATGTTGCCACTCTGAGAGCCTTTGGGCTTACCTGCTTGGAGGAAGTAATTGGTGTTGTTGGTTGTAGTAGCAAGGAAGATGCATCCTTTCCCCACCATGATTGCTCATCTCAATGATGGCTGCAGGAAGTATGACTGGAGATAGGGTCAATAGTCTTGCGGTGGGGTGAGAGTATGTGTGGGGGTATGCACAGCTATTTCTGAGATTCTTGCATCCAAAGCCTCAGGCTACCTCTGTGGGAGTCAGGGATGGCTAAGAAGACTCATAATGTACCAGGCACTGCTACATACTGAGGGTATGTGTTTGTCATTTGTTGCTGAAGAAGACCATGCCATCAGAGAAATAATGAAATGACTTGCACTTGACTTTGTTTTGAGTGAAGGAGGGCTGTGCAGGTCACCAGCCTCACTTCTCCAGAGTTATCTGAATCCAGTGACCAGATATTTGTCAGGATGACTGGAGATGACCCAAGATGAGGCAATTGGGGTTAAGTGTCTTGCCCAAGGTCACACAGCTAGTGAGTGTCAAGTATCTGAGGTTAGATTTGATACATACTGAGGATGCAAAGACAAAAAGAGAGTTATTTCCCTCAAAGAACTTATATTCTATTGTGGAGAAACAAGTATACAGATAAGCAGATAAAGCAATGAAAATCACCTGTCCCAAAAGGTCAGTAAATAAGATCAGGGAGACTTTCAGCTTTTGTTTATAATAAAATCCAAGAAACCAAAATGTCCAAAAGAATAAAATTGCAAGCTCCACAGGTGAGTACATTAAAATCTAAGTGAAGCTAGATATTGGGAGGCATCAAGCAGGGGGCAATCTTATTGCTAGCAGAAGAAGGAACAGAATAACCTAATCTCTCTCTTTCTCTTGAAATTCTGCTCAGTCATTTTTCTACCATGGCAGAAGAGGAGGACAGGAGAAAGGGAGAGGAAAATATATGAGTCACTCCATGCCTTGCATTTGTAATGGTGAGACCTAAAGACAAAAAATCATAGATTGTGTATTCAGGAAAGAACATCTTCCTTCAGACAAAGCACATTCCCCTTCAGGGGAACTATCTCTGGTTATTTCTGGAAACTCGCAAGTCCGGAGATCAGATGTCATTTCCACAGCTTCTCTGAGATCTGTCTGGTGGATCTTTCCAGTGGAGGATTTCACCTCTTGCCCTGTGACTGGTGGCCCATTAATCATAGCAAGTGTTTCCACTATTGGAAAAGATAGGATTATAGATGAAGCTGGGGGGAAAATGGAGATCTATCTTCAGAGTAATGGATTTATCTTTTTTTCAGACCTAAGTCGAAGAACTCAGAATGGAAGAAGCAATTTATCTACTTGAGAGATGATTTCAGAGGCATACTTGTGGATATGTCAATTCCATAGCTTGCAAACTTAAGGGTAATATATAAAGGACTGAAGCATATTTTCCAGGACTTGGACAATGACATGTTCTTTTGAAGACTACATAAAGCAACGAGGGTGACTATAGATTCCAATATTGATCTGTCTGGCAGTGATGCCAGCAACAGCAGGGTGCTAATTACAAAATCCTTTTCTGAATTTGAATATATATTGTTCCTCTTCACTTCTTTTTGATTATCTCAATGCAATTTAGAAATAGCTGAAGATCAGTGTAAGTGGAGACATGGTTCGTATTATTGCCTGTATATGAGCTTAAATAGCTCCCTCTAAAATATGTAGTTTTATTTATGTTCTTTTCATGGTCCTGAATTTCTTTCTGTGTTATTCTTCAAATTGTATTTAAGCAATAAGGGCATAGATTCATTGTATATCTTACATGCCTTGTTTTATTTTCATTTTCACCCATGTATAATGAGAAAGTTTATCATTTTTATGTAACTTAAAAATATAATGGAAGAGACACATGTTCAGAGGCCAGGGATGCTCCTATCACTCTTTCCTATTTCTAGGCCAAATGAATTATCCTTCTCTGAACTCTTTAATGTAAAAAAAAAATGCCAATTTGCAGTTTGTACTGGTGATCTGAAGTTATGTTGTTAATTTGAATTTTCAGTTTTTTCTGTGATGATAAACTGGAATACACATGATTGGTGAGCAAAATATTTTTTAATACTTCAATTTAGGCTGGTGACATGGGGCACACTGGTTTATAGGGCTCCCATTTCCCCATATCTGTGGACTCAACTCCATCTGCTATATCTATTTGACAGAAGCATTTGTAACCATTTCCTCCATTTTTTTCCTCCTGAGATAGCTTATTTGTGAACATCTTTCTAGCCCTTCTAAGATGGGTCAGCTGGCAAATAAATATGGTGTATATTTCACAAGAAATGTTTCCTGGAGTCATTGATCTATACTTTTGTCTCTAAGACTTTTCATCTTCCTTCCTAGACAGAACCAGTGCTCTTGCCTCTGAGCTAATTCTCCTTCTTCACAGTTAGGGACCAACACAGTAGAGTCTGTGAAAAGAAAAGATGTAAAGTAAGTCCAGAGAGTTAGGCTAGAGTCAGATTGAGAAGAGCTTCTATATACCAAGCTGAGGAATTTATACTTTGGTCTAGAGTCCATAGGGACCTACTGAAGGTTTTGAGTGAGGTAGTGATATACTAGGTCTGAGTTTTAGTATTATCAATTTGGCATCTGCATGGATGATAGATTGGTCTGGGGAGGAATTGAAAGTAAGGAAACTAGGAGACTAGAGGATAGGGGACAAGCCGGGAAGACCTGAGTTTAATAATAACAGCCAGTGTTTGTATAGCACTTTAAGGTTGACAGAATGTTTTACAAATATTATATCCTTTGATCCATACAGCAAGGTACTATTAACATCCCTATTTTATAGATGAGGAAAGACATATAAATATATACATATATGATTTATACACACTTGCATATGCATGCACAGATATATATATATATATATATATATTTATATATATGCATATATACACATATACTCACAGAGGTGAAATGACTTGTCCAGAGTCACACAGTATCTCAGTCTAGATCTGAATTCATGTCCTTGTGACTCCATGTCCAGCTCACTAGCTACTGTGCTACCCAGCTGTTTCTGATGCTTGCTATCTGTCCTTGGGCATGTCACTCAGTTTCTCTGAGCTTCAGTTTCCCTTCATTTGCTAGCTGAGAGGAGAACCCAGGAGGAAACCAGAGCAAAATTATGATTGTGGGAAAGTCACCCCCTAAAAGAATATTTTTCTTTTTTAGATAAATTGTTTTATTTGGGGGTACTAATAGCACCTGCTTGTAAGGTCCCTATGTTGTAAGGGACAAATGAGACTATATATATATATACATATATATATATATATATATATATATATATATACACATATATATATTTATGTATGTATGTACATATATATGTGTGTGTATGTTTGTATATATATCTGAAAATTTATATATGTATGTGTTTGCATATATATTTAATATATCTATATATCTATATCTACATATATGCACACACAATACACAACTTACAACTTTGTGTTTTTAATTCTCACCATTACAAATGTATATATATATATATATATGTATATATGTCTCTGAAAAATGTCATATATACTATACAGATGTTAGCTATTATTATTATTTGAAGGTGATAAGGGTGTGAACTAGGATCATGGCTATGTGAGTGGAGAGAAGGGGATGATGACTGTAATGGGTGTTGTGGAGGTAAAATTGTTAAGGTTTGTCAACTGATTAGCTATGGGCAGTGGAGGAGGGGAAAGAGTCATGCATTTCCCAAGGCTGTGAATGTGTGTGATGGAAGGAGGGTAGAGCCTTCAGCAGAAATGGAGAAGACAAGAAGTAAAAGACCAGCTGAAAAGATGAGATGGGGAAAGAGGCTGCTCTCCTGGGGCTACTGATGAGGAAACAGACCAGCACCTAGAGTGAGTAGAGCTGGGAGTGAGGTGAGCATGAGGGGAGTCCCTCTTGACATGTTTCTCTCAGACTAGGACTCACCAATGGGGGTGGGGGAGTACATCCCAGGATGGTGGCATCTCCAGATTGGGGATGGGGTGGGGCAAAGCTGCTGGCGAGGAAGCAGAGCAGTCTTCAACAAGTTGAGCTGAGAGTAAGTAGATTTAAAGGGTAAGAAAATTCAATTTTAGACTCCTTGAATTTGAAATACTTATTAGGCATCCAGGTGAAGATGTCTAGCAGGCAGTTGGTGATTCAGTTTAGGGAGGGGTGAGGATGAGAACTACATATGATATGTCCCCAAAGTCTTAGTGAAATTTTAAACAATTGCACTAAGACTTTTGAGACACCCTGTATGATTTGGGAGACGTTTGCGGAGACATGATCCATGGAAATCCTCATAAGTCAAGAAATAGTAAGAATAGGACAAGGGACTTGGCCTAGTTCATAAAGTTCTTCTCTTTTCTTTCACTTACACCCCTTAAGCTATCTTTTACCTTTTCCTATATCTCCTCCTTCAAGCTAGATGTTGTTAATTTTAATTGATGTTTCTTGGATTAAAGAAATGTGACGGGACTGAAATAAGGAAAGAAAAATTGTAGAAGGTTGTGACCTCAGAAGACGGGCTTCAGGTAGGAGACTGTGTGTGTGTGTGTGTGTGTGTGTGTGTGTGTGTGTGTGTGTGTGAGACAGGCCCTAGGGCAAATGAATGAATGGACGAATGAACGAATGAAAAAGCATTTACATTGTGCCAAGCACAGTGTTAAGTGCTGGAGATACAAATAGAAGAGAATGCTAGGTCCTAGTGTGTAGGAGTTCACATTCTAATTGTGGGAGACCACAAATATGGGGTAAGGGGCATCAGAGGCAGGGTGATGGAAGAACCTGGAAAGTGCATTAACAGCATAGAGGCCACACCAAGTAGTCTCTGGGATGCACTGGCAAGGTGGATGTTAATACCTGGAGGTAGGAAGGTCTATATATAGCCTGTGACTCCCTCTCTGCACTTCAGAAAGGTGTGAATGGTTATGCCCACTTTGTAGACTGGAGAGGGGGGACCAAGTCAACCAAGTCAAAGGTTCTTAAAACTTTTCTGGTTGTTGCTGCATTCCCACTTTGTGGCCTACTCAGATCCCAAAGCTTAAGGAGAGATAACCTGAAGAAGGCTCAGTCTTACTCAGCCCTTGAATCTCAGCTGAATTTGTGAAGTGACCATGCAGCCAAAATAATTATGTATCCTTGGTTTAGGTTAATATGATCATACCTTATATCTTATATCAATATCGCACTAACTACAGATTAGCTAAATGAACCATAGCAGCTGGGAATGAGCTTTTAAATACAATTATTATTGTAAATGTATTCATATTTTAGTAGGCACCCTGCATATGAAGCTTTTTGCAAATATCAATACACATTTGCTTGATTGACAAAAACAGATCAAACAAAAGTCAGCAAATTAATCTCGGTAATCTTATTTTTACTTTCCCTCTTTGTCTTTTCCTAGGGAGTGTAAATGATGGAGAGATCTTGGGTTTAGGCTGGTCTGCCATTATTCTGATGGTTTATCTGTTTATCTGACAATTTATCTCTCAACTTGCCCAATCCATCAATATTTACCGGTACTTTATCTTTCAGAATATAAATAATTGGGGGAAGTTTTTCACCCCTTGCCCCCCTCTCCACTCCAAGCGTCTCCAGAAGGCCACTGGTTGGGACTCATAGAGTTAAAAGGAGAGATGTTAATAAATATTGTTGAAGGTCTATGTAGGTAGTTCCCAGGGTACAATGGTTCATTTGTGAGTCACTTGTTTGGAACTTAGCATTCCGGGAGAAAAATATGTACATTGTACCTATGCATACATGCATATATGTACATATGTGCAAATATGTACATATGCATATATGTATATATACTTATATATAGTATATTTTTGTGGAAAAATTTTGTATGAAAATATATAGTATATTTTGTGGAAAAAATATACTGTACAAGCAACAGACTAGACTAGCAAAAGGCACCTGCCTATTTATTTATTTCATGCCTTTGCTCATGCTACACCTCATTCCTGGAATGCTCCTCCCTCTGTCTCAAGGAATCCCTACCTTCTTCCAAAGTGCAACTCAAATGCCATCTTGTATAAGAAGCTCATTTGGATACCCTCACTTGCTAATGCCTCTTCTCTGGAAATTACTATTTATTTTTCATTTACTTGTCCATGTAGATGTTGCTTCCCACCTCAATTTAAGTTCCTTGAGGATATGGACCATTTTTGTTTCTGTGTCCCCAGTGCCCAGAACAATTCCTGATACCACTTGCTGGTTGGTTATTTTCAGCTGTGTCAGATTCTTTGTGATTTCTTTTGGAGTTTTCTTTGCAAAGATATTGGAGTGGCTTGTCATTTCATTCTTCAACTCATTTTACAGATGAGGAAACTGAGACACACAGGGTTTAGTGATCTGGTCAGGATCACACAGCTAGTAAGTACCTAAGGGTGGTTTTGAACTCAGGTCTTCCTGATTCCAGGCCCAGTGCTCTATTCACTGAGTCACCTAGCTTCCTAGTACCACAGTAAGCACTTAATAAATTCTTATTGTTCTGGGCTGAGTCTGATCCAAGCCAGTTTTCTAGTAGTTTAGGATGGATATTAGGTTAACAAGATACTCACAGGACAGTCACATCAGATGGATAGGTAGTGAGAATTCCTTGAGTTGACTCAACTGAGTGAAGCTCTTGTGATCCATCAGCCAAACATCTCTATATCCTTTCAACTCCTCAAGTGGCACTGATAGTCTTTGACTTTTAGCCAACCTAGTCTTGAGGAACATGTCAACACCTTTTAAGTATAAACTAATCTGGTTTGCATGGGGGAAGGGGTTAGAATATTGCTCTAACTGCACTTGTAAAATAAACAAGTACATACTTAGAACACTTGTGATTTCATCAGTGTGGTGGGTGTTTCCACTGACACAGATCAAAACTATAATCATCACCATTGTCACTGTAGCATTTTAAATATATTCTCTGGGTAGAGTCAAGATGGTGGACAAAAGGCAGGGACTTGCTTGAGCTCTCCCACAAACTCCTCCACTTACCTTGAAATAATGACTCTAAACAAATACTTGAGTGTTAGAACCCATAAAAAGATGGTGTGAAACAATTTTCTAGCCCAAGACAACTTAGAAGATCAACAGGAAAGATCTTTTGCACCAGGGTGACAGAGGAACACATCTATCTCAGGCCACACCAATACAGACTGGGCACCAGCCAACCTGGAGCAGGCCTTGGGATGACTGAGTCAGTGGCAGCAGTGATGGTTTCCAGACCTCTAAGCCCACAGATAGCAAGGGAATTGGACAACAGGTCAGAAGGAGATTTACAGGGGTTCTTTTTCTGGCACCAGGGGCAAGACTCTCTGTTGCATTACCTATACTTGGATCTGGGGCACAGTCCTGGGTCTTAGTCCCAATGTGAGGAGGAGCACCAGCACAGCAGAGTTTGTGGCTGCAAGGGAGCAGGAACCCTGGTTCTAGAGTTGAAAAAAGTACACAGTACAGGAGAGTAGTAAACCTACCTCTCTCTAGGTCACATCACCTTGGAAGAGCCAAAAGAACCAAAAATTTACAGATCTGCAGAATTACCTCTGAAAACAGTTGCAAAAAAACCTGAAGCTTGGGACAGTGCTCCCTCCATTTGGGAAGCAGAACCACACTGTAGCATAGAATTAAAGTCAAGGAATATGCTGGAAAATAAGCAAACAACAGAAAAAAATCCTGACCATAGAAAGTTACTACAGTGACAAGGAAGATTAAAACACATTCAGAAGAAGATAGCAAAGTCAAAATTCCTGCATCTAAAGCTCCAGAGAAAAAATAAGAATTGATCTCAGGCCATGGAAGGCCTTAAAAAGGATTTTGGAAATCAAGTAAGAGAGGTAGAGGGAAAATTGAAAGAGATGAAAGTGATGCAAGAAAATCATGAACAAAGGTCAATAGCTTGATAAAGGAGATACAAAAAATATTGAAGAAAATAACACCTTAAAAAACAGAATAGGTCAAATGGTGAAAGAGGCACAAAAATCCAGTGAGGAGAAGAATGCCTTGAAGAAGCAGAATTGGCCAAATGGAAAAAATATATATGAAAACTCAATGAATATAAAGACTCCTTAAAGAGTAGAACTGGTCAAATGGGAAAGGAGGTCCAAACTCTCATTGAATTAAATAATTCCTTAAAAGTTAAAATTGGGCAAGTGGAAGTTTTATGAGACATCAAGAAACAATCATACAAAATTTAGAGTGAAAAAATAGAAGAAAACAGGAAATATTTCATTGGAATAACAACTGACTTGTAAAATAGATCTATGAAAGATAATTTAAGAATTATTGAACTACCTGAAAGTCATAATAAAAAAGACACCTAGACATCATTTTTCAAGAAATTATCAAGGAAACCTGACTTGATATTCCAGAACCAGAGGGTAAAATAGAAATTGAAAGAATCCATCTATAACTTCCTGAAAGAGATCTCAAAATGAAAACTCCCAGCAATATTATAGCCAAATTCCAGGCCTCTGAGATCAAGGAAAAAAACAAGAAGCCAAAACCTCCCCACAAATTCAAATATCATGAAGTCACAGTCAAGATAACACAAGATTTAGTAGCTTCTATGTTAAAGGATTGGAGGGCTTGGAATATGATATTCTAGAGGGTAAAGGAGCTAGGATTACAACCAAGAATCACCTACCCACCAAAACTGAGTATAATACTTCAGTGGGGAGGACTTTCAAGCATTCCTAATGAAAAGACCAGAGCTGAGTAGAAAATTTAACTTTCAAATACAGGTTGACAAACAAGAAAGAGAAATCATAAGGGATTCAATAAGGTTAAACTATTTATATTCCTACCTGGGAAAAGGATATAACTCCTAAAAATCTTTCTCATCATTAGATCAATTAGAAGGAATATACATAGACAGGCAAAAAGCAGAGGTATGGGTTGAATGTGGTGGTATGATTATCTAAAAAAAAAATAAGGTGATAAGAAAAAAGAATGAACTGGGAGAAGGGGAAAGGGAGAGGTAGAATGGGATAAATTCTGTGACATAAAAGAGGCCTGAAAAAAATTTTACAGTGGAGGGGGAAATGAGGGAAGTAGAGATGGGAGCACATGAATCTTATTCTCATTGGAATTGGTTCAAAGAGGGAATAGTATACACATGCAGTTGGGTGTGGAAATCGATCTTTACATACAGGAAAGTAGGAAGGAAAGGGGATAAGAGAATGAGTGAAGGGAAGCTGATGGAAGGGAGGGAAGTTTTGAGGAAGTAAAAATTGGAAGCAAAACACTTTGAGAATGGATAAGGTAAAAGGAGAGAGAGTAGGATAAACATGGGGGAAAATAGGATGGAAGGAAATACATAGTTGGTAATCATCACCGTGAAAAATTTTTTACAATGAGTTTCTCTGATAAAGGCTTGATTTCTTAAACATATAGAAAATTGAGTCAAATTTATAGAAAAAAAGAGCCATTACTCAATTTCTAAATGGTCAAAGTATATGAATAGGCAGTTTTCAGACAAAATAATCAGTTTAGTTATATGAAAAAAATTCTAAGTCATCACTGATCAGAGAAATGTAAATTAAAACAACTCTGAGCTACTACGTTACAGCAGTCAAATTGACAAGGAAAATGGAAAATGACAAATGTTGGAGGGGATGTGGAAAAATTAAAATACTGATATACCATTGGTAAAATTGTATACTGATTCAATCATTCTGGAGAGCAGTTTAGGGCTATGCCCCAAAGGGTATAAAACCATGCATACCCTTTGACCAGTGACTAAGTCTATATCCCAAAGAGATAAAAAACATAATGGTAAATGACCTAGGTGTATAAAAATATTTATAGCAGCTCTTTTTACTGGTAGTAAAATTGGAAATTAATGGGATGTCTATCAATTGGAGAATGGCTGAACAAATTGTTTATTATGATTGTGCTGTAAGAAATGATGAATAAGGTGCTCTCAGAAAAACATGGAAAGTCATACATGAACTAATGCAAAGTGAAATGAGTAGAATCAGAATAACATTATGCACAATAACAGTAATATTGTATGATGACAGACCATGAATGACTTAGCTCTTCTTAGCAATACAATGATCCAAAACAATTCTGTAGAACTTAGGATGAAAGAACTGGTAGAGCCTGAATGCTGATCAAAGATATTTTTTCTTTATTTCCTTTATTTTTTTGTTTTGTTTTTTTAGTCTGTGTTTTCTTTCAAAGAATAACTTATATGGAAATGTATTTTGCATGATTACACATGTATAACCTACGTCAAACTGCTTGCCTTCTCAATGGTGGCGGGAGTTGGAACTCAAAATTTGAAAAAAACAAGAATGTGAAAGTTGTTTTTACATGTACTTGGGAAAAATAAAATAATAAATAAAAATTTCAAAAACACTTTGAAACAGTGAAACAAAAAAATTCTCACAAGAAACCCATTAAGGTTGGTAGTACAGTTATTATCATACTCATTTAAGAAGTGAGGAAGCTGGGACTTTGAGAGATTGAGTAGATTGTCTGTCATTGCACAACTAGTGAGTGTCTTTCTAATAGACGTATAAGATGGTCTTTATGAGTTTCGGTGACCAAACCTTTACAACCTGATGATGATGTGGTTGGTCCATTACCAGGGCCATGTCCAAAGCCTTTCATTTTATGAGGACCTGTTAGTCCTTGAACTCATCTGTTATAGCCTTCAACATCTCCACACCAAAATTAGATATTGGAGTAGGATTTAATGGAAGTTAACCCTCACTATGAACAGTTGGATGGCGTGGAGGATAGAGCAGTGGACCTGGAATCAGGAAGATCTGAGTTCAAATCTGGCTGTGTGACTCTGGACAATTTACTTAACCTTATTTACCTTGATTCCTCATCTATAACATAGGGACACACTAAGAAGAAAATGGCAAAAGACTCTGGTATCTTTGTCACTTAGAGTCAAACATGATTAAACAATAAAAACCCTCACTATAGTTGAAATATTACTCTTCTACAAAAACAGTAGAAAGTAAGGCTGTTAAAATATCAATGACCTTTAAAATCAGAAAAAAACATAATTAAACTGAATAAGAAATGTATTTTAACTTATCTTGAATGCTGGTGCTTGAGAAAGAGACAGTTTGGTTAGGGAAGGGTGAAGAGGTAGATGGAAAGCATTGCTCCACTTCTGGTTTATGGAATTGTATCCAAGGCATTGTGGTGTTGTAGAAAGAACGTTGATTTTAGTGTCAGAGGGACTAAATTCAAATCCTACCACTAATACTTAATACCTGCGTGACCTTGGGTAGGCAACTTTACTTCCTTTGGCCTCAGTTCCCTCATCTATAAATTGTGGGGTTAGATAATATAATGTCAATGATATACCCACAGCAACCTCTATGGATATGCATGTGTACTTCCAGGGTAAATTCTCAAAACATAAACTCTCTTCCTCAAAGACAAACCAAAACATTTATTGAAACCTCAGAAAGCCATATCCATCACAGTAACAAAGAAATCTATATTCATTATCAGTGCAGGGCACATGGCCATCCCCAAGCCTTCTCTCCTTCAGGGCTCCTCACAAACAAGCTTCCTAAGCAAGATTTCACCCTCTCACTCCCACTAACTGCTCTACCTTGCTCCCTCTCAGCTCTGCATCACTCTCTCTCAACTTTGCCCATCCTGTTCTACCTGTTCAGCAAGCTCCTCTCACCATCGGCTCCTTGTGACTCAAACTGTGGGCTGGACTGGAGCTTAAAGAAGGTCACATGGGCATATTAAGGGGCAGGGAAGATCTCCAAATTTCCTTACCATTACAGACAAGAAGAACCCCAGAAAAGGTATTTCCTTCTCTAGTTCTATGATTCAGTGTTGAGTGATTTGAGTCTGAATCCCAGCTTTGCTACTTAATATGTGTTGTCTGGAACAAATCATTGGGTCTCTGTGACTTCATTCTAATGATCTAATTATAAAACTCCAAGGTCTTTCCAAGGAACTCAGTGGTTGGTGAGATGAGTTTCTTTATTTATTTATGCCTAGCTTCATTTCACTACTTAAGGCTTTCCTTTTCTTTGATACAGGTTTGTCAGTACCCCTATCAGCCATAATTAGTATTATCTTGGAATTTTATAGAGTACAAAATATGTAGGAAAGGAAATGGAAGAAGGAAGAAAAATATTTTCCTGACATAACTGGGCAAGAGTTAGACAAGAGATAGGGAAAGAGGATGTATATGTATTTGAGGAAAATGTTCCTTGAAGTGGAAATCTTCAAGACCATGCCTTAAACCCAGTTCACTCTGGTTCTCATTGATTGAACAACAATAGGTCACAACTCAAGCACCTCTTAGGGGTCATTATTTGGGCCCTGATGGCTCAAAGTGAAAGTAAACAGTAATTGTTTCTATTTTGGCCTTTCCATCCCAGAATGAATTTTTTTTTATTCTTTAAAATATTTTGGATGAGGGGTCATTCCTTGACTCATTTTTTACCTACTCTTAGTTGCTGAATGGATATTGCCTCAGTTAAAGTGAGAACTGAAAAAGACTTTAGCTTAAAAAAGCCAAGGTCTCCCACTGCATCTCAGGCCATCTCCAGTTGTCCTGATCCATATCTGGCCACTGAACCCAGATAGCTCTGGAGG
Source organism: Potorous gilbertii (assembly GCA_028658325.1). Lineage (NCBI taxonomy): Eukaryota > Metazoa > Chordata > Mammalia > Diprotodontia > Potoroidae > Potorous > Potorous gilbertii. The sequence goes on from JAQQSK010004849.1 coordinate 22,485, forward strand.
AGAAAGTGAGGCTGGTGACTTTGCCCAACCCTACCTCACTTAAATCCAAGTCATGGCATCATCTTCCTGATGTCATGGTCCTCTTTGAGAAAGAAGGAAAAGCAACAGTAACAATGTTGTAAGTGATGAATGCAGATGTGTAACTCATTCTTCTGAGGAGCAAATGAGGGATGTGGGAGGGGCAAAGACTCAGATTCTTACAGATTCTTGGATCATTATGGGGGAGTTGTTGGCTCATAGAAACTTTGCTGCTGTATATTGGAATGATGTTGAGGTGGAAAGAGAAAGGGAGAAAGGAAACAAAGACTTATCAAGTACTTACTGTGTGCCAAACACTTTTCAAATATTATTTAATTTGGTCCTCACAACAACCCTGGGAAGTATGAACTATTGTTATCCCCATTTTACAGATGAGAAAACTAAGGCTGGGGAAGGTTAAGTGATTTGACCAGGATCAATGGAGGTAGTAAATGTCTAAGGCAGCATCTGAACTAGGTCTTCCTGTCTTATCTACTGTGCTATGGTATGACAGACATATTATTTACAGGAAAATTGTTTCCACGTTTCCTTGTTATATCCATAATAATTGGACTTTGTGACTCCAGTTATGCTCAGGAGTCCACTACCACAGATGTTGTCTCTTTCCTTTTCGTAAGGGATATATCTAGTTGTATTTTATTTCCACTGTAGGCTATGGGAAAAGGGTGGGAGTAGCGGAATAAGACTAACCTGAACTGAAGGTAATAAGTTAATTAGCAATAATGTTTCAAAGTTTGCAGAATTCATCTTATCTGTTATAAGTTTTGATTCTCATTAAAGTCTTAAAAAGTAAGTTATCCTCATTTTATAGATGGGTAAACTGATCTGAAAGAAGTTAAGTGACTTGCCCAGGGTCAAAGAGGTAGCAAGTGTCTGAACCAGTATTTGAACACAGGTCTTACTGACTCCATGCCTACTATTTTGTTCACTGAGCCATTTTATTGCTATTAAGTAGTTTGTCAGTCATGTCTGAATGACCACACTTAGAATTTTCTTGGGAAAGATCCTGGAGTGGTTTTCCATTTTCTTCTCCTGCTCATTTACAGATGAGAAAACTGAAGCAAACAAGGTTAACATGATTTGCCCAGGGTCATACAGCTAGTAAGTATCTGAGGCCAGATATAAACTCATGAAGGTAAGTCTTCCTGACTCGGGGCCCAGAACTCTATCTACTCTGTCACTGAATCACTTAGCTGCCTCTAAATAAAGTAAGCTTTTCATAGTATTTATATTTTACCATAAATTAGAGCAGATAGGTGGTGCAGTAGATAGAGGAATCAGGAGGACCTGAGTTAAAATTCGGCCTCAGACACTACCAGCTGTATGACCCTGGGCAAGTCACTTGACCCAGTTTGCTTTAATTTCCTCATCTATAAAAGGAGTTGGAGAAGGAAATGGTAAACCACTCCAGTATCTCTGCCAAGGGGTCACGGAGAGTCAAGCACAACTGAAAAACAACAGAACAATGAAAACCATGTATTAACAATTATCTTCCCACTTCTCTAATGGAATTCCTTCTATCTTAATCTCCTATCTTAAATAGCACAACTAAGCTTGTTTAAAAAAAAAACAGAACTGAAACGTCAAATCATTCTTCATCAAAAAACCAAAGACACTCTTAAGTATTCTAGGCACTTGCTTGTCATTGAATGGTTACATGAATGAGGATACATGGGGAAAAGAATTGGACAGGGATCCCTTACTGATTCAGAAGACTTCTTTCTTGAAGCATTCCTCAATAGAGAGGTTAGATCCAATGCCTATTTCATCCTTCAGTCCTAACCCCGCCCCCCCAAAATCAAGAAAATAAAATCTAGAAATACTCTTTATAGCAAATTTCTTCCATAATATCACAGTTCTAAGGGGTTTGGTAGAATTTTAAAATATTTTTAAAAGAATTATTTACAGAAAAGTCAGCCACTAGGTGATGAATATTTAGCTCATGTCAACTCATGAAACTATTTGTGAAGCATGGAGTGGAGGGGTTCACATCTACTTTGGTGGAAGGATCACTTTGGCTCATGATATCTCAGACCTTTTGAAGACTTTCTTGGGCCTCTGGATAGATTTTGTTAATTAGGGTCTTGTTGAAAATGGCACCTGTTTCCTGAGAAACCAATACAGGAAAATAGGTATTGCTGTTGGAAACACAGTTTGTACCCTGTGGACATTTACAAAATGTTTTTTGATTGGTTGGTTGTTGTTTAGGAGAGTTTCAGCTTCAGAACTTGTGCAGAAGAATGTTTGACCTCATTTGTGACAAACCATTTATATTGTCCTGGGAGTGAATACTTACTCCTCTATGTCTGGACTCATCTAACAAGCTACTTTGTGTAGATCTGAGTGGAGGTCTTGGTCATAGACTCATAATTTAGGGTTAGAAGGGGCTCCTAGGGCTCATCTAACTCAATTTTGCAATTGAGGAAACTGAGAACCAGTGAGATTAAATGACTTTTCTAAGATTACAAGGTGTTTTTGGTGGGAGACTCAGAATTCAAGCCTAGATCCTTTGCCTCCAAATTCAACCCTTTCCCTCTATACCATGGTTACACCCACCTCCCTCACTACATCCCATCTGATTCTGACTGCCCTATGTTAGTTTTTGTTGTCAATCCATAGAATTCATTGATTTTTCTCATGACATTTGAAAGAACAAATTGAAAATCTTTCTTTCATTGGAAAACTATTTTACTTAAATTTTCAAAATGTGATGCCAGCTGTGAGAAACGGGATTTCTTTAAAAAGTAGGTAAATAAATCAGCGATCAAGGGGCATACGTACAGATGCATATGGGCTTGACATTAGGACTTCATTGCCTACAATACTTGGGGCCAAAAGAGCATCACTCATTAGGAAGAAAACAAAACTGTTGGCTATAGTGTGGTGATGTCACTAGGCCAGGATTCTGATGACCAAGAAGTGATCTATATGAGGTGAGAAAGTTTGAAAGGAAATAAAACTGTAGAATGAAGAACAGACATGAGGAATAACCAATGGTATTACGCATGCAAGGGAAGACAGAAGAAGATCAAATGGACCAGTAGAGTCACAGCACTCCTGAACCCAGATGGTGTGATACTAAATAAAGGAGTTAGAAAAATTGAATTCAAAATCTACCTTTGTCACTTACTACCTGTATGACTTTGCTGTTGGGTAGTTTTAGTCATGTCTGAATCTCCATGACCCAATTTGGGATTTTCTTGGCAAAGATATTAGAGTGGTGTGCCATTTCCTTCTCCAACTCATTTTACAAATGAGGAAACTGAGGCAAACAGGATTAAGTGATACAAGGTTACATAGATAGTAAGCATCTGAGGCTGGATTTGAACTCAGAATCTTCCTGACTTGAAGTCTGGTACTCTATCTATCCACTGTACCACCTAACTGCCTGTGTGGCTTTGGACAAGTCAATTAACTTTCTTGACTTTCAGTTTCCTCAACTGTAAAGCTGACATTGCACTGAAAGGTCTTTGAGGTCCTTTCTAATTTTAGATTTGTGATCCTATGTTATGACCTGACTCTAGAACCAAAGTGAGAGATTTCAGTTGCTCTGTATACAGATGCTAAATATTTATTTTTTTGCCTTTTTTAAAATATAAATTTATTTATTTAACTTTTTACATTCATTTTCTTTTTTTAATAAAACTTTAAATTTTTAACTTTCTACATTCATTTTCACAAAATTTTGGGTTCCAAATTTTCTCCCCATTTGTCCCCTACCCCTACCCCAGTACACTGAGCAATCTAATTTCCCCTATCACCAATCTCTTCTATCATCCCTCCCTTCTCTTGTTCCCATCTTCTCTTTTGTCCTGTAGGGCCAGATAACTTTCTATTCCCCATTACCTGTATTCCTTATTTCCTAGTAGCAAGAACAATATTCAACAGTTGTTCCTAAAACTTTGAGTTCCAACTTCCCCCCATCCCTCCCTCCCCACCCATTCCCTTTGGGAAAGCAGGTAATTCAATATAGGCCATATCTGTGTAGTTTTGCAAATGACTTCCATAAGAGTCTTGTTGTGTAAGACTAACTATATTTTCCTCCCTCCTATCCTGCCCCCCATTTTTTCTATTCTCTTTTTTGATCCTGTCCCTCCCTGAGTGTTGACTTCAAATTACTCCCCCCTCCCATTGCCCTCCATTCCATCATCCCCCCCACCCTGCTTATCTCTTTCTCCCCCACTTTCTTATATTGTAAGATAGGTTTTCATACCAAAATGAGTGTGCATGTTACTCCTTCCTTTAGTTGAATGTGATGAGAGTAAACTTCATGTTTTTTTCTCAGCTCTCCTCTTTTTCCCTCCACTAAAAAGTCTC